>JAUESR010000196.1:13732500-13895000 GCA_030914345.1 Drosophila koepferae | reverse complement strand
TCTGTATATCCGATGTACTCGATATACTTTTTATACTTTATACTATACTCATCCATACTCTACACTCTATATAGACCATATGCTCTCTCTCTCTCTCTATCTCTCCCTCTCTCTTTGTCCCTACTCAGTTGAACAGAGTTTTAGTCAAGTGTAATCTAGACTTGATATAGTAGCATATAGTAAGTATGGATGGCATGTGGCTGCTCCATGTAGCATATGTATGTGGCATGAGGCATTTGCTCATGGCTTGGAGTGCATTTTGCACTACCAATTCAAGCAAGTTGTTGGGCAATTAAAACGTTTCGAGCGCTTTGCATGACTTGGGGGCATATGCTTTACACACAGGCACACACACACATACACATACACATACACATACATGCACTCGCATATACACGTGGCCAACTGATTAATCACGTAAATGCGTAGCTGAGTAGTCAGGCAGCTGGACGCGCATTTAAGTGACAGCAGCGCCAACCCCAAAGAGCTAGCTGGCACACCCACACCCAGAGAGAGGGAGAGAGGCAGAGCGAGAGGGGGAGATAGAGAGTCTTGTTTACGTGCAGCATCACAACATTTTTGCTCTAATGAACTAAATGGCGGCAACAACTGCAACAACAACTGAGGCAAATCCGAGACGATGGAGCTAGAGCTCTAGTCGAAGTCGGAGCTGGGAGTCGTTTGTCGTCCATAGTGCACACGCATGCCAATGCTATGGTATGGCATGACCAGCCACGCCCCCTACTCCACCGTCCCGCATCGCATTGATGTCGCTGGTGTCCGGTGTGCCAGTCAGTTGGTCAGTCAGCAAAAGTCCATTAATATGCCATGCGAGCGCTCAAATTGCAAGTCGTCCTCGCTCGACTGTCTCATCCTCGATGGGGGCAAAGCAACTGCAGCGGAAATGTGTCCAGGCACTGAAGAGGGAGACTGCGAGGGTGTAGGAGAAACAGAGTGGGAGAGAGAGGGAGAGGGAGAGAGAGAGCGACGTCCTCGACTCGTCACATCATGTTGCAAAGTCGCTTGCAATGTGCGTCAGTTGCACACCAAAACAGCAGAGTACAGAATTTTGGCCATTCTGGCAGCTAACTCGTTCCGTGGCCTTTCATCATTAACAGAGCAACGACACACACACACACACACGCACACAGACAGCACACAATTCAGCCAATTGAGTTGTGTCCAATGCACACATAACGTGCCCCAAAACCAAAGTCTCGGGCTCTGGCTAAACCCCGAGATGAACATGCAAACAACAAATGGATTACGTGCCCCTTAACTAACAGAGCGCCACACGGAGGTGGCGTGTAAAAGGGACGTTGGGAGGGGTGACAGGGTGAAGGACAGAGGCAGAGGGGTAGCTGGCTGTGATGACTGGGCAATGGCATCTACGAATTTTGGGGCCAGGCATTTGATATACGTGCGTCATCAGCAGTTGCTATAATATATACAAGAGAGAGAGAGAGAGAGAGAGAGAGAGAGAGAGAGAGAGAGAGAGAGAGGGGGAGGGAGCGAGTGAGACAGTTGTAGACAATTGAGTAATTGATCCATTTCAAACGAAATAGTTTCCCATTAATATATCCTTAAGGTTCTCTCTAACTGCTCAATCTAGCTCTTCTAGGAACTATCATATTTTAACGAAAGACATTTTTCCTTTCCGTTCCATTTTTCGATAAAATGCACTCATAGAGTCAGATTCCCAGTTCCCAGATTGTTTAACTTATATATCCCAAGTTAAGAGTATGACTAAGAGAGATCTGATAGAGTTCAGACACTTACGAGCTTATACCTAATTGAAATTGACTTTACTTTTCGTTATAAGCACCCTATTAATAGTAGCTCTACTCAAATTGATAATGAATTAGCGTATATCCCTAATCAAGCTAACTTTCGCCCTATATAGAGTTAGTTATAGAGTTTCGAATATTCCGCTTAACGTATGTCCCGTAGCTCTAAATTCTGATTGCTGTTGTCATCGCTTTGCTTATGACTAAAGTTTGGCGCCCAGTTGTAGTTTGAGTTATGTTTATGAATTCGGTTTCGGTTTGAGTTTGGGTTTGGGTTTGGTCTTTTCGGATCTCGCCAGACGCTAACCCGCTGTGATTTTATGAGCCGCAATTGCACAAAACATTTCTATTGAGTCAGCGTAAAAAAACGTACTCAAGTCGATGATGAAGAGTGCTGGACTAGGGTTGGGGGTAGTGGTAGTGGTAGGGGTAGGGGTAGGGGTAGAGCATTAGCAACCCTCTCGCCTGCGACTCAAGCAGTCGACTGGCTTATGATTACAATGATTATGCCGGCAAAGTGCGGATGGCTCGATGGATGGATGGATGGATGGATGGATGGATGGGTGCGGAGTCGTTGAGTTAGCTGCCTGCCTGGCGGGATGGATGGATGGTTGGATCGTTTACGCTTAACAATAATAACAACTGATTTTCGGATGTATTATTACATTTCCCGTGGTGACTGCCGTCACCACAGCACCCAAATTATCACAGCTACCCCACACAGTTGGTGTTCAACTTTATTTCCCATGCCGACACAGATATAGCGAGAAAGTAAGAGAGAGAGAGAGAGAGAGAAGGAGAGAGGGGTATGCACGTTTGGCATTTGCGGTTGTTTTTAGCGGATAACATCGCAAATAATTAAAAGAGGAAGCTGAAGGAAAGAACCACAGGATTTTCTATTTGGGCAGCTTTTTTTTGGCCACTGACTTTGGCGTCGGTTAATGAAGTTAAAGCCATGTCGGAGCCAGGACAAAGGCAGCTGATTGCAGATGAAAATTTAGATGAGTTGCTTCGTTTACAGCAATTACTTACGCATTTTGTCACCCACAATGAACACAGCTGAAGCCAAAAGCGAGCTAGGGCAGTTGGGCGATGGGAGATGCGAGATGCGAGAGGCGAGAGGCGAGTGGTAATTGGGGCCGTAAGCTGTACGGTACGGGTCGTGGGTAGTGACGCACCTGCTGTGCCCAATCTCTTGTAACGCTTGCGCTTTTACTCAGCTCGGCCAGGCCAAAGTTGTGAATGTATTGAATCAGCTATCAAATAAGACTTTGACTCAAACCGAAGACCAAATGAGCATTAATCTGATATCATTGGCCAAAGGGCTAGCTGAAGCTTGCTGACCAGACAAAACTGGCAAAGTTTTCATGTTTTATGTTCCAATCTAGTTGAATATTATTTTCATTATTTTCTATTTTTTATTGAAAATCTTTCTCCCTTTCTTGATCTCTAATCAACCCTCTTCTGTTCCTTGTCCTAATGTGCTTTTCTCCCTTGCCTCTCATCTTTGGCTAAGTCTATTCTCCTCTCTGCGTCTACCTCTGTCTCTTGGTCTCTATTTGAAGTTCTCTTATTAATTCTCTATCACTATCTCTTGCATCTTCTCTTTCTTCTACAAATCAAATTAGCAGAGAGAAATTTGGAAATTGAATTTCACTATGATCTTTCGACTTGTCCTCTTGGTGTCCTTTGACGTAGGATGGCGGTCTAACATGAATATCCTTCGGGGAGCCCATCCCGTGCCGATGGCAGCTCCATTAAAATTCAGTTGTCGCGGATTCGAGGAGCCAAGTCAAAGTGTGCGTGTTTTGGTTACGGTTTGCATTTGGTTGGGTTCGGGTTTGTGTATTGGGGCTCCGGTTGGGGCTGAGTCGAGTTCTGTTGAGCTGAGTTGAGTTTTCGGCGATGTCACCGCCGCTTTGCATGTCGCAATAACCGAAAAGAGTTGCCAGCCAGCCAGCCAGTTGTGGGTGGGGCAGTGGTTTGGGTGGGTGTGGGTGTGGAGGAGGTCTGGCTTGGCAGAGAGAATTAGCGGAATAATAAACAGGCGCTGCTAACGACACGCGGACGACGTTGCTTTACTTCTGGCTGCCAGTGGCACTGCAGCCGTGGCATTTGTCTGCCTGTGTCTACCTGGACGCAAGGCTCTTGCACGAATCGTCACGAATTAATTGTAATTCATGCGCCGCAATTATCACATGAAAGCCAAAACGAGCCACAAACTTGGCCAGAATGAAACAGGCAGAGAAGAAGAAGAAGGAAAAAAAAAAACAAATAGAAGAACTTATGACACATGGGTCTTCAGCAGGTGGAGCTGGGCAAGGGCGCAGAAGATACATTTGGTCTGCAGGCCAAGTTTGAAGTTGAATCAACCCATTTTGTGGGTGGTGGTGCTGTTGGTGGTTTGGTTTGCATATCGTATCGTATCGAAGACAACTGCCAACTGCCAACTGCCAACTGTTTTCGAGGTCATAGCCTAACAATTTGTTATGGCCGCTTTCAGCAACGTCGCGCGCTCTGATGAGTGGGCGTGGCAATAGCAATGAGCGTTAAAGTGAGCAGCGCCAGCGAGGCATGACATTTGTCAAAAAATGAATACAAATAAAAAGCACGAAACATTTCGTTTGCCATCAACAACTGATTGAAAGTGAATGGCACAGAGATACCCTGTAATTTGTAATGATATACATACATATCTGTTGAACCTCATAGATTCCCGAATAAAGTTAAGTCGAACAAATATCTTTGTTCAGTATCCCAGCATATCCTTGCGAACATCAATCATTCAATACTCTTTCCAGTTATTACAGGGTATCTGCAAACAGCCCCCTCTCTGGCACCTTGTAGAGTTTTAATCAGACAAAAGCTCAGGCGAAACTGTGCTCTATGGAATGGATTTTAAGGTTTACCAGCTTTGCCACCTGACCTGACTCCACCTGACTCCACCTGAATCCACCTGACTCTGACTCTGTCCCCCACTTAGCTGCCTGGTTGCTGGCACTTTCTTAGCTTGCCGCAGAATTATGTTGATTGGCAGCAATTTGTCATAACGTGAAATTAGTTTGTTGTCGTAACAAGCGCCGCGCGTTTAACGGCATTTGCCATTTGGCACAGGCAACGCCCCCCGCCTCCGCGCCACCACCACGCTCCCCATCAGCGAACGCCCACACAGCAAAATATGTCGATAAAAACAAACAAATTAACATTAAATGAAAAGATTAAGTGTTTAAGTTTGCAGTTGCTCGTTGGATTCCTTTCCCTTTGCTGTCGTTGTCCTTTTGACAGTCGACCTCACGACGGCAAAGCCCATTTTGAGGTTATATAATTGGCCAGTTGTGGTTGCCACACTGTGAGACTGTTATGGGGTTGCCACTCTGCTTACCTAATAGATAATAGATAATAGATAATAGATAATAGATAATAGATAATAGATAATAGATAATAGATAATAGATAATAGATAATAGATAATAGATAATAGATAATAGATAATAGATAATAGATAATAGATAATAGATAATAGATAATAGATAATAGATAATAGATAATAGATAATAGATAATAGATAATAGTAATAGACATAATAGATAATAGATAATAGATAATAGATAATAGATCAATCGATAATAGATAATAGATAATAGATAATAGATACTATGATAATAGATATAGATAATAGATAATAGATAATAGATAATAGATAATAGATAATAGATAATAGATAATAGATAATAGATAATAGATAATAGATAATAGATAATAGATAATAGATAATAGATATAGATAAAGATATAGATAATTAGATAATAGATAATAGATAATAGATAATAGATAATAGATAATAGATAATAGATAATAGATAATAGATAATAGATAATAGATAATAGATAATAGATAATAGATAATAGATAATAGATAGTTCAGCAATAAGTCAAAGATATGTAAGACAGGTATACACAGGTAGCTAATGAGGCATTAGCTAGAGCATAGTTCATGCATGTTGCATGCACGTGGTTGCATAACCAACATAAGCTTACATAATTAATGAACTAGCAAATTGGCTGCAAGGAGGCGAGGCTTTGGCTAATCCCATAAGCAGCCCTGGGCAAGCAGCTGGTCGTGCACAGTTCGTAGCAATTTCTAATCTTGCAACTGAACTTGGTCTCGGATCTGATACACTTGAGGTGTTTTGCCTGGCAGCAGCTTATGGCTCACTTTTGTCTTCCGCAAAATTCAATTCTCTTTCTTGCTGCTCTCTTCTCTCTCTTCTCCGTTGGCTTTCAGCCGTTGCGGTCTGCAAAGTTAGAAACAGCAGCTTCCTCTGTTTGCTCTGCTTAATTAATGCAAAACCGTCGCTGACAAACGGCCAGCGGCGGTCGCCATAGCCGGAAGTCGAACAATTTTAGGGCTATTTAACTTTGGCCAGCCAGCGAGTTGATAGCCAGAGGAGCCACAAGAGCCAGTTGCCAGTTGCCAGTTGGCCACGCTTAGTTAGCAATAGTTTCACAGCAAATTAAGAAAAGGTTGGCCCGGCCATACGCCCACAATCTAACCACCCACACACACACACCCACACACACACACACACACATACACACAGCAGCAGCAGCAGCAGCTGTTTAAGCCTGTGCCTTGTCTACGTTTGTCGCATCCAAAATTTGTGGCGACACTTTCTATGCAAATTGCAGCTGCCCAGACCCAAAAGTTCTACACATGCCCAGAAGGTACAGTTAGCGCAGCGGAAATACAGTTAGGCACACACACACACACACAGAGATATAGAGATAGATTGAGAGAGAGAGAGAGAGAGAGAGAGATAGGGAGAGAGACTGCTCTGCTGAATAGCGAGAGTTTTTGGGGCAAACTCGCATAAATCTTTGCTTTACACAATGTTGGCGGGTCAGCTGCTGTCGCTGCAGACGCTGCAGTCGCTGTCGGCGTTGACGTCGACGTTGCAGTTGAAAGTTACTTTTAGAGCAGCTGCTTAAAGCACGCGTGTGTGTGTGTGTTCGAGTGTGTGTGAAGGCAAAGTTTCATTGAACATATTGTCTAAATCTCGTAAGTCAGTTGCTGCACTTGCCACATGTGATACCCTATAAAAAAAGGCAAGCAAAGCGGTTGAATGCTGTGTGGAATACTACTTCATCAAGACTTCCACTAAAATGAAATGAGAGACTCACTATATAGAGCAGCTATCCTATAGAATATTTAGCAATAAATCAGCCGTTTTCAAGCTATTTTTGAAATTTATTTTTTTTAGCTTAAGTAAGCAAACTATCACAGGGTAGCTATGCGTTCAGCAACATTGCGCATTTAATGCTGCTAGACTCTAGTTTAGTTTAGTCAATTGAAAACATAATTAATGTTGGCGATGGCCACTCGAAATTTATGCGCCATAAGTTGGCCCCCAAGTGTGTGGCAGCATAAATTGCAGCAGTTGTTGTTGTTGTTGTTGCCAGGTTGTTGCTGCTGCTGCTGGCTGGCTGGCTGGCTGGCAATTTCCATAATAGCCAAATTACAGCTGCTGCCAATGGCTGACAAATTTTTACAATTGACAAACGGCCAAACGAGCCAATGTCCAATTGTCCAATTGGCATGTCCAATTGGGAAATGCGCAATTGCCAATTGGCAGAGTGGGTTGACGCCTGGCCTGGCCAAGTGCAGTCCACGCAGCTCAGCTCAGCGCGACGCAACTCAACTCAACTCAACTCAAGTCAAGTAGCGCGTGTGACAATTTAAACGACCATTTGCTCAACCCAAAAAAAAAAAGAAAAGAGAATTGTAAAAAATAAATAAAAAATGAATTTTTTTTTTGTCGGATAAGAAAATTACAAAATTTCATGTGACACTTCGTAAGGCTTTGCCAATTGCACAACAGTCGAGAAGGAAATTACAACAAGCAGCAGCAGAAGCAGAGGTCGAGGCAGCTGAAGTAGTAGACAAAGAAGAGGAAGCAGGAGACGCAGCAGAAGAGTTGTCGTTCGAGGAATCGAAGCGGAGAGCGCTGAAAGCTGAGAATTGTCTCGTGATGAGCGACGACGACAAATGCTGCATATAAAGCAGGCAGTCGAAATTTTATGAATGAAATGAAGAAAAAATACTGTGAGGGGCGGGGTGAATAGGAGATAGAGCAAATACCCTGTAATTGATTATGTATATATTGAAGGGGTATATTGGAATTGGAAACGAAATGGGTGAGAGAGCGAGAAAGAGAGAGAAAGGCTGAGCTAAATAGGCAGAGAGAGAGAGAGAGAGAGATAAAGACAGATAAAAATAAGGAAGAGAAAAAGAGAGCAATGCATAGATAGAGTTAGACAGTTAATACAAAGATATAGTAAGAGAGAGGAAGAGAAATACAAAGTGAGAAACAGAATGTTAAAGAAGAGTTGAAAGGGAGAGAGAGAGAGAGAGAGAGGGAGAGAGATAGAGACACCCTGTAATATACAATGTTGGATTCTTGTAGAAGATAATTATTAAGAATTACACAGGAGCGAATGAAAGCGAGAGAGAGAGAGAGAGAGAGGTTGGGAGAGAGAGGGAGAGAGAGAGAGATCAAATACCCTGGAATTATGAAAAGTATGCTCAATGAGAAGAAGCAGAGATATGCATATGAATAAACTTTACAACATTGAGAATGAACGAACAATAGAAATCCTGAATACCCTGTAAAATTGATTTTCAGTTTGTTAAGCTAAGTTGTTAAGTTGTGTTTAAGGCGTTTCAGAGACAGCAGTAGAAAAGAAAAAGTCTGCTAGGTATATATGACCTATATTGTGGAAGACATCGATACATACCCTGTATTACTATGATCAAATTATAGTAAGTATATGCTGCTATTATGGAGATTGAAAGTACATTGAAGCTAGTCATCTGCTTGGATGCTACTCATCTCTTCTCATGTAAATTTCGATTACAAAGCCCTCTCTACCTCACTCAGTATACAGGGTATATGGCAGTCGTAGTCAATGCAAGTACTTACGAGGAAGAGATCTTATCGCTAGAGTCGCGTTCACACCATCAACACGTAAGTCAGCGCCTACCTAGACGAGGGTCGCTGACACGCGCACGTCAGATCACAACACTTCAATTTTTGGGGGTGTGGCAAGGCAGTGGAGGGGCGCCTAGGAGGAGCCAGGTGCGGGGATCGCTAGATCGTGACAACAAGTGCCTCCAATTGACACAATGAACGGCGACGTGAACAATAGAGCTGTGCAGACAATCGCCTCATTAATTGTCCTTCAACTCTGCTTCCCAGAAAGTTTCACCCGAGCGACACACTCTATAGACTCTACAGACACTGGCTATAGCACTCACGTACAGCAAGGGAATTTAACTATGAAAATGAATATCGAACAGCGAGCATCGAGCATTGAAGAGAGTATGAATCCTAGGAAATGGGCAGCTAGAAGAGTTGTTGTAATTGGAAATGGAAATGGAATAGATCTAATGCTTTCCAGAGCAATTATAATTGGGTAAGCTATGAGAATATGGACTAGAGCTAAAGCAAAAGATGCTCAGAGTCCAGCTGTGTGAGTTAGGTTAACTTAACTAGAGTCGGGCTTAGCGTAGAAGATCTCCAAAGTGGGTTATGATAGGGTTGTGATAGGGTTTATGTGCTTGGCCTTTTTGAATAGAATATCAAAGGAAGAGGAAGAAGCAGCTGCTTGTGAACTTCGTATATACATATATCTTATATCGTATATCTTGTAACTGTTTATCAGAATTTCAAGCTCATTTCTTCGCTATTAAAGTCAGAGTCTAACTGGACTAGAAAGTCAGCTTGAAGCTGCAGCCAAACATGTTGAATCAGTCAGTCAATCAAGTGATTGATCTATGGCAAATAAAGTGTGAAATATCATTTGCTAACAGTTCAATGAGTTGAAGCGAATCAGCCAAAAAACTGAAGAGGGAAAACAAACTTTTCCCTTGATTGATGACAAACTCAATGGCTGCATAAAAACTTGTTGCAGGTGATGGAAATGACCTTTTCAGGCATTGAGTAAATAAGTTACAAAACTTTCGAGATGGATCAACAGCAGCAGCTGCAGCTGCAACTGAAGAGAGTGCAGTTGATAAGCGCCTCAAGTTAGGCAACAGTTTAGCTTAGATGACACACTCGAGCAGCAGCAGAAGCAGCGCCAGCTGGACAGCACACAAACAGACAGAGAGAGATAGAGAGAGAGATAGATAGAGAGAGAGAGAGAGAGGCATGCACACTCGGAGTGTCAAGTGTGGAGCACTCGACAAGTTGCATTGAAAATAAATGCCTTAACATTTCACACCTGTGCACACTGGGCAAAATTGCCAAATAAGTGGCATAAAGTCAAAAATTTTATGGAACCAAAAATGAATTCTGTTTTATTATATTCAAAGTAGAAACCCTATATATGAAGAATCAAACAATGTTTTTGCTAAAAATGCAATACTTTCATTATAATGAAGTTTTAAAGTCAGCTGATTAGTCAGCTGATTTTGGCGTCAAAATTGGTGGGAAATTTTTATTCAGTTTGACTGCTTGGCAAATGTACAAATCGCAAAAATAAAATATTGTGAAAAATAGATTTTGAAGGCCTGGGTATGTAGAATGAATAAAAAAAAAACATTTTGTGTTAATTTTTCTTTTATGTTATATATGTTTACTGTTTTGTATTCTCCATAATGATAGAAAACCCATTCAAAGTGTTCATCTTGTGTGGAGTAAAACTTTACCTTCTGCGTGTTTGTGCGTTATATACTATATATCAAAATAAAGTAGAAAGTGTGTACTAAAAGTTAGTAATAACCCCGTTTGCGGCTTTTTGCGGCTCTTGCGGTACTTTGCATTTGCAGCTCAGCTTTTTTACATATAGTTCAATAGTAATCACGTATACGCATTGTTGCCCTATATAGGCTATTTTTGGAGTCATGGTCAAATGACTTAAAACTTTGTTTTTATATTAAGAGTGGTATATTTATAAAATATACCAAGTTTCAGCTCGATATGTGCAATATTAGACTTTATGCCACTTTTTAGGCAATTTTGCCCAGTGTGCTGTGTGAAGATTGTTGTCGAATATGTTGATGAAGCTGTGGCTGTTGCTGTTGCTGTTGGCTAGAGATGAACTAGCTGCCACAGCAAGTGGCATGTAGCATGCGGCATGCGGCAAGTGGCAAGTGGCAAGTGGCAATTGGGAAGTGGCTCTCTGGCCGATTATCGCAGTAAAAGGCGCAAGGCAGTAAAAATGCGTCCTCAGCTCGAACTCAACCCGTCTTTTCCTTTCGAGACATCAAAGCAAGTTGCACAAATTAAGCTAAACAAAATAATGCAGCACACAGACCTGGAATATGTACATGCATATATATATATATATATATGTGTGTGTGTGTGTGCGTGTATTTTGTCGGCATTCTTTTAAAGTATGTTTCGCTCTTCTTCGGCTGCTTTTTAGCTTGCAACTTTGCCTCGACTTGCAGCAGCAACAGCGGCGCCAGCTGAAGATGACTCTGCCCCACTTAAGTGCATACACACACACACACACACACACACACACACACACACACACACACACACACACACACACACACACACACACACACACACATACACACACACACACACACACACACACACACACACACACTCGTAGCTATTCCCCCTGTTTCAACGTGAAAGTAACTGCACAGCTTTCCCATTTCCTTCGCTTTTTTTCTTGTTGCAACTTAGCCGCCTTTAGCTTGCCACAAGACAAGGTTTGATGTGCGCCTGCAGAGGGCAGCTTCATTTATGTTGGTGCAGCTTTCCTCCAGCTGCCCTCTAGCCCGACGTACTCCTTAGATGCCCCCTATGGCTAGCGCCATCTCAGCCCAGCTAACCACAAATTCATATCAAGTCGAGCAACTTTTTAATAGAGAGGAAGCCAATGCTAATTGGAAAGTGTCCAATAAGATCGGCGACGACCATAGGGAACTGCTTAAAGGCTCAGGCTGGCCTCTGCTTATTGTAATAAAGTCTCGATTACAGGTCAGATTCTAGCAGCTGCATTGTGCAGGTGTGTACAGGTGCAAACGCCTAGCATGGACAGCCAGGACATTTGCAGTTCGAGCTTTTGGCCAAAACACTTGAAATTGTGCAAATCTGTGGAAAAATGTTGGCAAAGCTTAGACTGGGGCAGCCAAGCTCATGCATATGCATATGCCTGGGCTCAGGTACACAACTACACAGGTACATAGGTACAGGTAGACATCGATATGTTAAATACTAAAACTACTTTTCCATTCGCATTTCAGTTGCAATTTGAATTTGAATTTCGATTCTAATTTGAATTTGAATTTGAATTTATATTTGAATCTGAATTTGAATTTGAATTTTGAATTTGTGGCCAAAAGTGTTTGATATGCAATTTGTTAGCACATTTCCACAAACTGGGCCAAAATGTTTATTATTAAATTCCAATTGCTTGATTTTTGGCAGCAACAACAACTCGATTTCAGACCATTTCTCGGCTCTGTGAGTGCGCTGGCACTTCGAATACCCTGTAATGCCATGGAACGGAACTATCGATAATCGATTTATAAATAAACAATAGGCATCCATAACTCGAGAAGTTAGCAAACTTTATAGAATAGTATATATTTGAATGGACTTGTTATCGATAAATGATTTATGCCAACAAGTTTAAACTCTTCTTCTTACGACATCGATTGACTTACTCTTTTGACTTGCTCAGCATAAACGATTTGTTAGTTATCTATGTTGCAATATTACAAATCTGAAACTTATGCTTTATTATTGTTATCGATAAGTTTCAATAGGTTTGTTTTATGAAATATATAAGATAAGGATGTAATTACACTTAAAAGTAACAAATGCAATATCTTAATATATCAAAGAGTTGAACTGCTTCTTTTTCTACTTCTTTAAATATCGATAGCTATCGATATAGCTATAAATCTATATAGATAGCAAATAATCAAGCATATTGATTTATTTAATTTCAAAAAGCTTGCTTACTTTCAAGTCAAATACCATTTACCTGTTTCACATATCTGAATATATATTTATCGTATTCCACATTCGTTATCGATAAATATCGATCGACTAACTTTCAGTATGAAAGTGTTGACTCTACTTGTAAATCTATTATATATACCAACTTATTTATGTGTAAATTAATTATTTCGTTATCGATAAATATCGATTGCCATATCCTATGACTTTTTCATTATAAAAGATTTGAGCTCACTTCAGAGAAGCTTATCCACATGCTTCATGGCTCTGACATATTGAGTGACACACTTATCATACCCCATCTCTACATTAATATCTTCAACAACAACAACAACAACAACAAAGACATCTACGTCTACAACAAACACGCATTGTTAGTAATATAATAAAAAGTGCGGGCTGGCTAACGAAAATGAAATGGCCTGGAAAACTGAACACTCTCGATGGGGTCGTTTTGGGCCGCTGTAGGCTGAGAGTGCGTGCATAAAGCATTTTCTTATTGCAACAAACAAACAAGCGGCAGCAACAACAACAACAACAACAACAACAGCAATAAACAAACAACATCCAACCAACAACTACGTGAGCTGGGCACAATGCAAAATCATGCAAATTTTGCTGCCAGCCAAGGCATGTTGCTGCTGTTGTTGTTGTTGTTGTTGTCGAAACTAATGGGGCACAATGTGTCCACACTGTATGGACGCACATGCCAGTCACAGCCCCCAATCTCACAGAGAGCGCCATGCCCCCCATGCGCCACCCCTCGGGCAACTGGCCTTTAACATCAGCTAAATCATCTGTAAATGCGGGCTTACGGGCACTCTCGACCAGGACCTACAACAGGACCTCGCTTTCGTCCTCTGTCTGGACCATCACAATATCTACACACACACACACACACTCGCACACTCGCTCACATGCGCTCGCATTACGCATTTGGGGCGTGGAGTTGGAGGCTTGGTCAAACGTGGTTGCTGCCGCTTGCTCTGCAGCCGTTGCAGGCGAGAAAATTAAATTGGCCAAAAGTTGAATCCATAACTTTTGGCTATGAGCAGAATACACACACACACACACACACACACACACACACACACACACACACACACACGGACACGGACACACACATGTACACAGTCTGCGTCGCCTGCGAAAATTGAGTGTAGCGAACGCAGCCAAAAGGCGTGGAGGGCGCTGATCAAAGACAGGAGCTGAGAGGGGCTTGGGGTAGCTTCAGGGTAGCTTCCCCTGCTGGTAGGGTGGGGGGCGTTGGTCTAGCGAGTCAGTCAGCCATTTTGTTTGTCTGAAGAGTAAGCGCCCAAAAATGGTTTGTAAAATGCAATTGGCTAATAAGTGTGCGTCCACTGTCGACGAGCCTCAACTAAAAAAGAGCCCGAAAAACGAGTGCTCGACGGCGCAGCATCGAATTGCAGTTGGAAGCTGGTAAATAGCTTTGCAAATTGATATAGACCCGATGGCTCGGACTATGTGTAAACCAATTTTCGATAGTCAACAATCGATGAGAGGCGCACGCACACAGTGCGCAATCGATAAATGCGATATATTTAAATCGATTTATCGATACATGGTCTTCAAAAATTTCTTCATTACTTGAATTTTCTTGATAGATTAAAATTTGACTATCGATAAATTATCGTTTCCTTGTATATGCATATGAAGAATATGAAATGATTTGTAGATTTATCGGTTTTCCATCCCCTTCTCTTCTTCTCCTTATCACTATAATTGTATCCCCATCAATCCACCTTTTTCTCTCTCTTCCTCTCTCCCTCTCTCCCTCTCTCCCTCTATCTATCTTACTCCATCTTTCTTTCTATCTCTTTCTCCATATCTCTCCCATACTATCTCTCTGTCCACACATTATGTCACTTCCTTTATTTATCTCTCTTTCTCTCTACCTTTCTTGTTTCACTTTCTCTTATCATCTTCCTTTTGCTCGCCTTCTTTCTATTGTTTTCCCTCTCTCGTGCACTTTCTCTTTTTATAATCCACTCTTTCCCTTCTCTCCCACCTCTCTTTTACTTTCCCTTTTTAATATTCCTCTCTCTCACTCTCTCTCCCATTCTCTGTTTCTAAATGTATAACTATTTCATCATAATAAAACAACCTCGACTCTGTGCCGAAATATTCGAGGGGCTGTTGCGTGAAATATCTTTGAAAGTATGCTCGAGCCCGAGTCTCCCCTGGCGAGTCATTCCCGCCCGCCCCTCGCGGAGCATATTTTGCTGGAGTGCTGGCCAACTTTGCGCTCAAGGGTAACCCGAATAGTTCATATTGCAATTCGCTCCATTTTGGGTCAGTCTAATAAACCGACCGACCGTTCAGCCAGCTACTCCCAAACTTGCAGTGTGTGTGTGTGTGTGTGTGTCCTGCTCCTGCCTGTGACTGTGTTGTTTGTATGATTTTCTGCTTAAAAGCCAACAGCAACCAGGCAGCAGCACAACTGCGTGAGGGTAGCCGGGTGGGGGCTGAGTTGAGAAGAGTTTCGGATGGCTTGGCTAGGGCTTTTGGGGCTTTGGTTGCGTTATGTGTGTATGCCTGTGTGTGTGTGTGTGTGTGTGTGTGTGTGTGTGTGTACCTCTGTTTCGGGCCTTGTTGTGTTTGTTGTTGCCTTGTTGACTGGAAAATATGACCGCCAGCTGTTTGCTGTGTCCCTCTCCCCCAGCTCGCGTTACCTTCCCCATCAGCCCTCTCGGTACACACACAGCGTCAAATTTATGCACTACTGCGCCCAGCTCTGAGTCTGGACCAGTTTCTTTTTTTTTTTTTTGCTCCTATCAAGCAGGACACAGGACCCTTCTCTGCCCTATCTACCCACCCACACGGGCACACCCCCTTTGCACATGTCAACCTGGTTAAGTCTCTTAGCGATTTTTGTTTCGTTCTCTCTCTCTCTCTCTCTCTCTGTTCTTTTTGTTGTTTCATTTTTCGCTGACCAAACTCGTAATTCACATGGGTCCATCAGTTGCATGCCCCTTGGCCCGTTAGCCCTCGTTCTGTCGAGCCAAACGGCAAATTAGTCGCATCTTACGATGGCGCCATCTGTTAGCCGGCGTACGCAACAGTGACATGTGCAGTGGCGCCATCTATCGGCCAGCGTCCGAAACCAATTTCTTATAGTATTTATTTGCGTCTAAGCAGCAGGCAATCGAAGTGCAGCAGCGCGACAGCTACGCAGTTATTGTTGCTACTAAGGGTTGTTTTGCTCATCCTCCTATCATCAGTCTGCAGATCAAAACATATCTCTCTCTCTCTCTCTCTCTCTCTCGTTCACTCCTTCTAACTCTTTTCAATCGCTCACTCAATTTAGCAAATATCCCGTTTAACTGATATTTGCCATGATCTACTGCATGAGCAATGCTCTGTTAGAGAAGCGCGTTGATGTTCTGCCCACTCTGCATGCTGCGCTGCCTAACGGTCATGTGTGTCAGCATTGGCCAAGTGCCGGTCGAAGACAACGACGACAGCGACGACACCAACAACACACACACACACAAACAGAGTCGTGCGACTGACACACAGCCAGACAAGCGTGAGCGAGGGTTGTTTTCAAATAAAATAAACACACTCAGATAGTGAGAGCGAGAGCGAGAGCGAGTGAGCGCAAATGAGCGCGCGTGAGCGAGAGCGCACGCTATTTGAGCGCAGCAGTCGCTGGCTCTGCCGCTGTCGCCGTCACCGTTGCCGTCGCTGTCGTGGTGAGTTTGTTGTGACGCCAACGCCGGCAATTTTCGTTTTTGTCACCACCAAAACAGAGCGCGCGTGTTTTGTTATGCTCATTGTTATTGTTGCTGTTGTTGTTGTTTTTGTTGACAACGTGCACGCTGGCGTCGGCGTCGCCGTCTCCGTCGGCGTCAGCGTTGTCTCTCTTGCTATGTGCGTGTGTGTGTGTGTGTGTGCGCAACGTGACAAAATGGTGAATTTGTGTCGTTGTCCTCTGCCGTTTTACATGGCGTTTTCTAATAAAATGGCAGCGCCACAGCTGTCAAACTGTCTGACAGCGGGACAGACGGACAGACTAACTGCTCTTGCCATATGCTCATGTAAAGTGTGTAGGTGTATGTGTGTGTATGTGTGTGTGAGAGTGTGCATGTTATCTGTAGTGTTGAGTTGCTTTGCTTTTTGTCTCGCTGTTGCTGCTGCTGCTTCTTCTTGTTTTAATTTGGCTCGCCTCGTGTCAACCGTCGTCAGCTACAGCGGCAGCCATTGCTATTGCTATTGTCGTTGACGTCGTCGTTGTTGTTGTTGTGGTTGTTGTTGTCGTTGTCGTTGTTGTTGTTGTTGTTTCTGCATTGGCGTTGGCGTTGTCGCCTGAGGGTGAAAAAAAAAAACCATTCGAGCAGACACACAAACACGCAGACATACATATGCACATACACACAGATCTATGTACCTACATACATACATATAGAATAGATATGCTATATACATATATATATATATATACCTACTTATATATATACTTCCAACCTACAGTTAACGCTTGCGAATTGTTATAAGATTCATTACATTTATTGTGTTTGCTGTTAACACACGCACACACACTTACACACACGCACACACTTACACACACACACACACACACACACACACACACTCGCAGACATTTTCTGACACTAATTGAAATACTTTTATCAGTTTTACGTTAGCTGTGCAACAACAACAACAACTTCATAATGATTTGACCAAAATGTGTTTTGTTGAGTATTGCCGCAGGGTAGCTGCTGTCGCTGCTGCTGCTGCTGCTAATGATGTTGATGATGATGATGATGATGATGATGATGATGATGATGATGATATGATCTAAGGGCTGTCTGGAGCGCGTTTGCTTTCATTTCATTTTCTGCTTTTTGTTATTTGCGCCTGATTGCGCAATTTGTTAGCCCAGTCAGCTGTAAGAGAGCCTCGACTTGAATCAAAAACGAATACAAATGCGTCTACTATAACAGTATGAGAACGAATACAAATGCGAATGCGAATGCGAATGCGATTCGTAGGGACTGCATGTCCAGCTAGCCATTGAGCTGGTTAACCGTATCAAGAAAGTGAAAGCGTTTCGCTACCAATGCATTTCGCCGAGCATTCACCAATTCAGGCACTCAGTCAGTCGGTCAATCAGTCAACTGACTGCCCATCAGCCAAAGATTTCATGTGTCTGATTGCCAATGCGTTTATCAGTCAACAAACAGTCAGCGAAACACAGTCAGTCAAACAAGCACTGTCTGAGCTATCAGTCAGCTAGTCAGTCAGTTCTGCAAGCTGTCAATCAGCTTATTTTTCTATCTGTCATTTGGGCAATCAGTCTATTAATCAGTTTGTCATTTTCAATTTTCATCAATCAGTTAGTTAATCTATCAACTGTTTTCACAGTGAGTCAGCCAAATAAACTATCAATCAGTTCAATCAAATTCCACAAATCAATCATCTCATTCGTCGAGTCAATCATTGATATTGGCTCACTCAGTACCATCAATCAAGTTTACTAATCGATAAGTGAGGCGATTACTAGCTTTACAGACCATACGCCTGTTCCATCATTCATTCAATCAAGCATTACATAGATCTCGCAGAGCAACAATCAGCCCATCAATCATTGGGTTTTTACTCTCTCAATCAGTTCTTGAGCGACTGTCAGCTTTCATGGTCTGAGCTCTAACAATCGTTCAAGCATCAGTAAGTCTATCAATCAGTACATCAATCAGTATATCAATCAGTCCATCAATCCGCCCATCAATCAGTTCATCAAACGGCACATCAATTTGTCCATCAATCACTGTCAATCTAGTAGCTGCTTGAGTAACTTGATGATCCGTTGTCTAACAGCCGCTCAAATATTATTCACTCAATCGATTAGTCCATCAATCACTCCATCAATCAGAACATCAGTTATTAAGCTAGATTTTATCCTTAGCTACACACTTTATAAAGCCATCAGGTGATGCAGTCTCTCAATCATTCATTCTCAGCCCCTCAATAAGCTGTTTGGCCATACACTTTAAAAAGCTATGACACTAAATCGGATCATAATCACTCAATCGTCGCTTTAGCCATAGTTTTGGGCTTCATTTTGGCCGGCTTTAACATTTAACGTGAATTACTTTTGCGTGCTATTAAAATTGCATTGGCTCATCGCACATGCTGCACATCCTGCATGGATGTCCTGGATATCGTCCAGGATGTCCTGGACGCTTGACCCAAACGTGTTAAATATTTCAATTTCAAATCCAATTCTATGCTATTCTAATAACCAAATCCAAATGCATGCAATTTTCATGGCCAGCTGCTGGCCATAACTGCAAACCCCAAAACAACTTTGTCCCCCATGCTCCCTCTCACTCTCTCTCACTCTCTCTCTCTCTCTCTCTAAGGCCCACTGTGAAATTTGATGTTTGCATATATTTTATCTTCTGTTTATTTGATAGTCATCATATTGCAATCCGTTTCTCTCGCTCCATTGACTGCACGCTTTTAATTCACTCAATCATTTTTTTTTTATTTTTTTATTTAGCTTTTTATGTTCGTATGTTTCTTATTTAAACATTGAGAATTTGTGCATTTGCATGGAATGGCCACAGAATAAGCACAAATCACTCCAAATTTAGCACTCGAACTGAAATTTTACAATTTTGCTAGACCTCTTGAATCGCATTGCCATGCCACAGATTGGCCAGATTTCAGAATTAACAAAAAAAAAAGTCAAAGTGAATAGATAGAAATGTAGCCAAAGACTATCAAATAAAAGATAAATATTTATATATTTTACATTTTGTTTTTAGTCTTTGTAAAACTTATCAAAATATTTATAATACAAATTTCATGTTTTTTGAAGCTTTGATTCATTTTTCAGCATAACTGATACAAAAAAAAAAAAAAAAGAATTCAACTAATTTTTTCTTGTTTCCTTAGATATATTAATATATGCATGGCTCACATCTCTAAATTAATAAAAACCAACAACAAATACAAAGTGAACAAAAGTTTGTTTGCAATAATTAGAAACTATTTTCATAAAGGTCGGAATCTGTTTGAGCAATTGCAGCTGCAGCTGCAGTTGCAGTTGTCATGGCAGTCGCTTGTTGCTTGTCCTTATCTGCTGCTTAGTCAAAGGGGGAAAACATACATATGTGAAAAATAGAAAAATGAAAATGAAAATGTGAATGTGAATGTGAATGTAGTTGGCGTACTTATAGGTTTGCCCAACTAGCAAATGCTCTGCGAGCGCCTGCTTAGAGCTGGGGATTGCAATAATAGAAGAGCAGACAAAGGGCTCCCTCTATAGGCAATCCGAATAAGCGAAACGGCATATCAATTGAATTGAGGCTCTAGCTGTTGCTGAGATTAATTCCGATACGAAAAGAGTTAGCTGTTGGCCTCTGAGAGAGAATTTTCATATGAGTATTATCATTGTATCAGAGTCGAAGATTACACATTCTGTTTTCTTATAGATAGACTAATACATTTTGTATACTGTTCCATTCTTACGTGCAGATCTATTTGTTTCTTATTCTATTGCAGGAAGAATCCATAGATTGAAGATGCTAAGGATAGCAGTCTTCGCCTTCTTCTATGAGCTGCTTCGGCTGCGCTGTTGTGTTAGAGATCTGAAACTGCAGAATCAGCAATTAGTTTTATCTGGATCTGTGACGCTCAAGTCGTAATTTCCTAATTTGTATACTCACTCTGATTAGCTAAGAAAAAACTTTGTATTCAAAGCTCACACAGTGCTCAAACTAACATCAGTTTATTGAATGATATTATAATAAAATTAAAAAAAAAAAAAATTATATTGCATTCAAATATCTATCTAAATTAATCGACTTCAACTTGATTCTGAACAAGTCTTTTACAGGTTTCCTGGAAAATTCGTAGATTAAGATATAACATGCTCTGCCTATAATCACAAGCAATATACCCGAATGTCCTCTGATCAATGGGTATCAAAATGTGTAAATTTCATTCATTTCCCTTTGTGTTTGACAGATATCACAAGGAATTAAGCTCAATTAAAACTGAGCCGAGGTTTTAAGCAAACATTTTTATTTGCATGTAAGCAAAATAGCTAAAAATTGCATAACTCTCAATTACATAGAATACAGCCGAGGTTAGGCTTAAGAGCATCCTCTCAATTAGCATTCAATTTACAGTCTTCGAGCACTTGCAGCGGCTATAAAACTCAGCTCGGCCTTTTCGCTGCGCTCCAATTTAGTTTTGCCGAATGCCAAAAATCTCTTAAGCCTGCAATTTTGGACTTAAAGTAAATCCCATTGAAAAACGGAATTCGAAATTCGAAAATGCGAAATTCTAAACAAGGCGGGCGACGGGAAGGGGTAGAGGCCAGCCACTGCAGTGGGTGGCTGCAAAGTCCCCGGCGCACAAAAGTATGCAACATATTTAAAAATTCAAGCGCTAAGCTACCCAAAAACTCAACGGACAGCAAACAGGGGAGCAAAGAGTGCGAGAGAGAGAGGGAGAGAGAGAGCGGGAGGGAGAGTGCAGAGCAGTGGCTGCTGGGGGGGCCTGGAGGGAGCTCGGATAAAAATGCAAATTCCAAATAAATCAAATCAAACGCGCCGCAAGAGGTAACGAAGCGGCAGCAACACCAATGCGAACCGCCAATCGAGCAGCAGCTGAAAAGGCCAGAGCGGGGCATGTGGGGTGTGTGGGGCGTGGCATGGCGTGCATGGCTAGGCTATTTGAACACTTTTTAAATATTTTATATTGGTTATTTCAGTGATTGTTTATCGCCAAATTGCCTGGAAGCACTTTAAAACGCTTCACAGAGCGCCAAAACCAAACTGAAGGCAAGTTTCAGACTTTTTTTTTTTGTTTCTTTGTTTTTTTTAGAAATCCATTGCCCAGCTGGTGAAATACCCGAACCAGTAATGGGAATGTATATAGATATAGTAGTTGATGTAGATATATATACATATATGTATATTAAATAAGCTAAATAATCGAAAATAATTAATGTTAACTATACTCTTATGAAAAACTCATTTTGAGACTAGTTCCCTATGTGCACTTTGGGTTATATATGATTTAGATTGAGCGGAACTTTACTAATGCAATTTTGAATTGCACTTTTGAGTTGTCAAAAATTGTTGCAATTTGCATAATAATTACTAAATAATTATACAGTCGTATATAAATATATGAAAGTGATAATAGATTTTACTGTCTTGTAATTCGCGGCTTTCGTTGCTAACTTGACGTTAGCATATGCGTCGCAATGTAATAGACGGTTTATGAAATATATGGGAATTTTTGTTCTACAACACATATATTCTCTAGATCTCTCTCTCTCTCTCTCTCTCTCTCTCTCTCTCTCTCTCTCGCTCTCTAATTCAATCTCTCTCTCCCACACACAAGCACACATACAGTCCCTCTATTTTTCCTATCATCTACTTTCCTTTCTCTTTCTCTTCTTTCTTCCTTTCTCTCTCTCTCTCTCTCTCTCTCTCTCTCTCAATATGTACTAATGTTCTCGCTAAATTCATTATTCATTATATTCAAAGTTCTAATCCCCAATAGCATCAAAGCCCCAATTTAAATATTCCTTTAATGTATATATATGGTATTCATATTCATATTCATATTCAACATTAATGATTCACATTAATATTCAGTATTCTATTCATATTCATATTCATATTCATATTCATATTCATATTCATATTCACATTCATATTCATATTCATATTCATATTCATATTCATATTCATATTCATATTCATATTCATATCATATCGCAGATTCATATTCATATTGCCATGAATGCATATTGCAGTAGTCATATTCATATTCATATTCAGATTCATATTCAGAGTGCATATTGCCATTCAGATTCATATTCATATTCCTATTCATATTCATATTTCATATTCATATTCCTATCATATTCATAGGCATATCATAATTCATATTCATATCAAATTTCATATTCATATTCATGTCATATTCATATTCATATTCAATATTCATATTCATATTCATATTCAGAGTTCATAGTACATTCATATTCATTACACATTCATATTCATATTCATATTCATATTCATATTCATATTCATATTCATATTCATATTCATATTCACATTCATATTCGTATTCACATTCATATTCGTATTCATATTCAGATTCCGGACTCTACCATGCACCTGGTTACCCAAATACATCTCTAGTCATAGAGAAATCTAATTAACTTTTTACATACATAACATATACTATAGTACATGGATCATGTGATATGCCCAATATTTGTTAGATTTAGCATAGGGAATTCATTTCCAAGAGTTTTGTTCTTCTATTTCGAATTGTACTTTTGGGCAAAGGGCAGATGGTTCATTGTTTCGGGTTTGCCGGGTATACGGCAACAGCAGCGCCCTCCAGCGTCATAAATACGCAACAAATGCAGGAAGAAGGGCAGAGCAGAGCGGGGGACTGGGTAAGAGAAGAGTATTAAAAATACAACTTGAACAACAACAAAATAATACAACAACATTTGGTATTGTGTTCGATTTGCCATGGCTTGGCTGTTGCCCCAGCCATGTGCATAACAATATATTCTATGGGCAGTCCAGCATCAGCAACAGCACTGACCCCCCTTCCCCCCCTTCCCTTAGTGAGCGTCCCTCTGCGCCCATGACTTAGTGCGGGGTGTTTGGGGCTTCGGCTAGCCGCATTGGTCGACATCGGCATTCAGTTTCAGTTTCAACACTCACTGCCGTTACCCCCCTCTCCATCTCTCTCTCTCTCTCTCTCTCTCACACTCTTTTCGCATTTTCATTCGGGCTTTTGCACAATTTTCCGACTCTCGAGTTCATTGTGCATAGCCAAATATTTTTCACCATAAATTTCGCACGTCCATCAAAAATTGATTGGGCACCGAACCGTGAGCCTGCTACCTACACCTGCCACACACACACACACACACACACACACACGTGTGCACACCTGCCACACATACACACACACACACACACACATACACTCTGTCTCCCTCTCTGTTAGAATTTGCAATTTTGTTGACTTGTTAAATATTTTCAACGCCGCAAGCAGCTCATGCATTGCATTTTCACTCAACTAACAGCGCATAATTGAATAGATCTATATATATATATCTATATGTATGTATATATATATAGAGTATAAATATATTTATATCCGCATATATAGTCTATATGTATCTAGCCCCAAGCCCTACTATTCAGTTTCACATTCAGCTTGAGCTCATGTGTGTCACGAGCAGCTCTCAATTAGCTCGTTTACAACTAAAGTCTTCCCACTTCCTCCTGCTGCTCTCTCTCTCTCTCTCTCTCTCTCTCTCTCTCTCTCTCTCTCTCTTCCTCTTTCTCTGCATCTGCCACCTCAGCTTACTCTTCTCCTTGTTTTTTTTTTTTTACTATTAACTTTACATTTGATGCATTTATTAGCTGAAATGCCGAAGAGCATTGAAAGAGCGATGAAAAAAAAAAGGAGGGAAAATGTCGCGAAAAGCAAAATTCATAACTGGCCTAGGTCAGAGGCGTAGCGCGAATTGGCGTTGCTTGCGGGGGATCGGAAATTTAATGCAAGTTTTTTTGTTGAGAATGTGACTAAATTCAAAATAATCTAAAATGGCCTGCAGCTAGTTAGGGGTAAAAGAGATGAGATATAGGCAGATTTAGTCAAAAATCTGAAACTATTGAACTGAATAAAAAGTATATATAAATATTCTTGATTATGAATGATGCAGCATCATATCTATTCAGTTCTTTTTCAAATCGTCAACACTCTCACAATCTATCTATTGCTGGAGCGAAAGTTGAACAAGGAAACTTTCAGTAATATCGAAACGACACTGAAACATAGATAGCGAAAAGCGAGCGGCATCTATCTGTTTCTCTTTCTTTCTCTCTCTCTCTCTCTCTCTCTCTCTCCCTCTCTCTTTCTGCCTGTATTTCTTTGCGATCTGAGTCTTAACTCTCTAGCCATCCTTCTCTCTCACTTTGAATTTTTGTCTCTTGACTCTAAGCGAAGATGAAAAAGATGAGGCTGCTGCTTTTCTCTTCGCTTTGATATAATTCTAAATAGAATTATATATATTATATATAACTATATAAACATATTAAAAATCTATCTATCAATACTACGCCTTTGCTTTCTTTTCTTGCACTCTCTCTCTCTCTCTTTCTCTCTCTCTATCTGCATCTTCTAAAGAGCAACTCAACATTTAATTCCATGTAGCCTCTATAGCATTGCAGTTTTACTCAAAGTAAACATCTTTCTCTCTCACTCTCCCTCTCTCTCTCTCTCTCTCTCTCACACACTCTCTCTTTGCATGTGCAACTTGCTTTTAGCATATTCATACCTTCCGTTAGGCGCTCCCCCCTTTTTGACGGACGTCTCTGCGTCAAGACTCCTCCAATAGCCGAGTGCAACGGCGTGCACTAATTTTATTGCTGAGTGCTTTTAGTGGGCATCCCAAGCTGGCGCAGTCCGCACGTAAAAGTCAACCCCATTGGGGCTGGGGTTAGCTGCCGCTGAATCCAATGCAAAACTTCAGAGAGAGAAAAAGATGTCAACAGCACCAATTAGTTTGAAAAATTGGCATAAATGAAGCCCAAGGAAAATCGGGGCACGGATGGCTGGGGGGGGGAATGGCGAGATGTGGAGGATGTGGTGGATGTGGTGGATGATGTTGGCGCTTCGGGTGCGGGCCAGGTAGGTGCCAAGCGCTGTGGAGCGGGGCGTGGCAGTGTTGCATGCAACGGCAGCCATGTTGTTAATATAAATGTAGCGGGTGGTTAGCGAGCCAAGTGCCACTCAACATCAAATTGTGAGCACCGCCCCAAGGCGAGCTAATGAGGAGCACAAAACCGCCAAGTGGAGCCAATTTGCCTGCCTGCGTGTGTGTATGTGTGTGTGTGTGTGTGTGTGTGTGTGCGAGCGACAATTCCTTGAATGGACTCTAGAAATCTGAAATCTGGAACTGAACGAACTAACGAAACACTCCAAATGTCAAATGGCAAATGTCAAATGTCAATTTGTTTGGCCACCCAAGTCAAGTGGTGCAGCGCCAGCGCCAGCCCCAGCCCCAGCCCCAGCCCCACCATTTGCTGGTCATTAATTAAAATTGCACGAAATTTCGCCAAAGTGCGGACGTTCAATGAGCCAATGCCGCCGATTGAAGCTGCCCCAAAACCCAGTGAAAACCCAACTGCAAATGGGGCATATTAGCTTTGAGAGCAAGTAGATGTGGGCGTGGCTATATAGTAAATATAATCTCAGCCAGAGAGGATGGAGATGTAGGACTTTGCTGAGAATTTCCTTGGCTCCCTGATGGAGCCTGAAAGCCTCTTCAAGCAGCTTCATCAAGCTTGGCTATATTTGAGTTGCAGGGTAACTGCTAGTCGAGCAGACTCGTTTTCAATTACCTAAGCTTGGCCCAAATGCAAATACAAATTGAGAGAAAAAGAGTCAAAAGTCCAGAGGCCACTCAATAAAAATATTGTCAAGCATCAAAATGGCGGACATCTTGACAGCAGTGGCTAGGGTGGGGTGGGGCATGGGGCGTTGGTGTGGTGTGGTGCCAGGTGGTGCTTGAGTGTTCCGCTGGTGATTGAGCCGCCTTAATTAATTCACCCCTGCTGCGAGCAATACACAAAGGACGACGTTTAGCGCTCAAGTAACTAAGCCGAGTGCTGCGACAATTTCACACACACACACACACAGAGGGGGAGAGAAGAAGCAGGAGTAGGAGGAGGAGGTGAATATGCTGAAATTAATTTTGCAGCGCTTTTAATCAAATGCTGGCACATGCAAGCGAGCGAGCGAACAACGTTGTCAAGAGGGGGAATTGGAAATGGGCGCGATTACGAGCATTTCATCAAATCAGTGAAACTTGCGCCAATTCCCAGGAGTTAGATCAAAATGGTGCTGAAAAAGCAACCACCGCATACAAAAGCCGCGCTGCAGAGCAACCACCCGAAATACAAGGCGTAACGGGCCCACCCAAACCACTCAAACCACCCAGTCACCCAGTCACCCAGTCATCCAGTCATCCAACAAGCCAAACAACCACCCACCCAGCTAGTCAGCCTGGCTGGTTGCTGAATGCTGATGGAAAAGGACTCTCGACTGGCATTATAAACATGTCGTCGTCCATTGACGGCATTCGAACAGACAAGGAGTTGAGCCAAGTGGAAAAATAATGAAAACATTCGAGGATAATGATGAAGGCTGAGCAGCTGAAATGAGAAGCAGCAACAGCAGCAGCAGCAGCAGGACGAGCGGAATGGGTGAGCAATGGGCGATGCCTCTTGAAATCGATATGCGAAGTGCAGGGTGTCCTTTATCAATAAAGCGCACAATGAAAAGCGCTAAGCCGTAGCGCAGGGAGCACAGCAAAGCCAAGCGAGGCAAAGGACTCGAGGACAACGGGGTTAGTCCATGCTAGGCCGTCGAGCAATTGTGGCCAACCCCCGTGAGCAACCCCGATATAGGCCGACAGAGGGCAGATATCCTGTGCGGCAGCTTTTCAAGCGACAGCAACGGCAACGGCAACGGCGACGGCGACGGCAACAATCAGCGGATGTCCTGAATGGGCCTTAAGGAAGCAAACACTTTTTTTCTTCCTTTCTATTTTTTTTTTGTTTTTGTTTTTTTTTTTTTTTTTTCGCCAGCCTCTGGCAAAGCTTCGACAGCATTTTGTTGAGCATTGGGTGCCATGCACGAGTGTGCAGCACAAACACACACACACACACAGACAGAGAGACAGACATAGACAGGAAGAGTGCTCGATCTATTGCCAGACTAAGCCCATTGCCACATATGGCATCAACAATGATATCATTCAGCATTCAGCATATAGCATTCACCATCCGCATCCCAGCTTAAGTAATGAGAAATATTTCGAGAGCAGCGACGAATAAAATCAACAACTGTCGCATGCATAAAGGGGATGCACAATTACTTGTAATCCATATGCAGATTGAATCGCTAAAGCCTTTAGCTTCAAATTACATTTGCCTTTGCAGCTTTGAATTCATTTTGTAGAGCTCATGAGTTAGTCATAATAAATAGAAATCACTTGACTTGAGCAACTCTTCCATATATTTTATATATAATATATATTTATATTATATTATCTATAAGTTTTGAGGAAATTTATCAACTTGGAATCGGAGGATCGAGATCGAGAGAGAGAGGGAGAGGGAAAAAGAGAGATAGATAGATATGTGCGCTTCAAAGAAATATTCCGCTTTTTTTTCTTGTTAGCTAAATTATGTTAGCCTCTATCATTTGTTACTATAGAATTCTAATCTGATATTATGAATAAATTAAATTTTCTTATTCAAATTATTATATTTCATATAGAAAGTAGTTAAAACTATTTATAGTAACAACATATAAACAAATACATAGGAAGAAGCTACAGTCAGATGACATCTAGCCACACATATGTACATAGTTATAATAGATGTAAGATAGATAGATATGAGCAAAGAGTTTTCTATCTATGGCATAGCCAGCATAGATTCCAAGAATACAGAACATTCATATGAGTATAAACCAAAAATGTACTATTAATCATATTATCGATTATTTTTATGATATCAATCACATATTTTCTGATCCATAGACCATACACATTCTCAAAGAGTTCCCTTTATCTGCAGATTAATTTATATTATAAATTTGTGAATTCTTCAGCTGGTATATGTCAGATTTGGATTTAATTAGTTTTCTATTTCTTTCGAATTATTTGTTTACCATTTTATAATATCCATAATGAATAATAAGCAATTTTCAAAACGCATTTTCCATGCTTAGCTTTATAATTCTTGCGCTTGCAATAAAATTCCCTAAGTTGGAACTGAGCTTAAAGCGTGGATAAGCTGCATGGAAATCGCAGTTGACAGTTCCTTCAGTTGCTTCAGTTGCTGCTCCCGCTTGTTGGCATGCACTGCTGCCCACACATTCACCCTCCCTCTCTCTCACTGTCTGTCTCTTTTTCGCTGTCTCTGCCTCGCACTCTGTGCAGCGGACAGTGGAGATGCCTGGAGACGCCCCTAGGCGTTGTGCCTGTATGACAGCTATGTGCACACCCACACACACACACATATATATATATACATATATGATATATATATAAAATATATATATATATCGTATATATATAAATATATTTGTGTGGGCATGGCCAGGATATGGGTGAGCCCTGTGCGTCTGCTGGTTCCATTGCCTTGGTCCTGCTGCGAGGGCACGCAGCATGTTTTGTCGTTTGTAATCTATTTACACAGAATGATCCGCCAGACAAACGTAACCTGTTTTCAAGAGCATCCACATACGCACACACCCACACACAGAGAGAGAGAGAGAGAGAGAGAGAGAAACTTTCTATGGGGGAAATTGCCAGCATTGGAACATTTTTTGGGCAACGGCGACACATTTTTCGCGTCTACTTAGCCAAAAATTTTACAACTTCCACCTGCCACGCCCCCCATTCGCCCCTCTATCTGCTGTGCGGGCGTTGTCAGCGCTTGTCAGACAAAAGAATACAACAAAAAAAACTTGAATTTGTTAGCAGAAATTCAACAAACACCCAAGACACACACACACACACACACACACATACATGCAGCATTTCCGCACCTAACACTCCCTACAGTTCCCTCTCTCTCTCTGTCTCTCTCTATCCCTCTCTCACTCTCTTTCTCTCATTGGGCTTTTCGTATAGTCTCTACAGCTATTCGAGCTCTTCGCGTTTGGGGCTCAGCTTTGCCTTTGCTCTGTGCTGGCACAGGGCACGTGAAGAGACAACAACAACAACAACAACAACAATGCGAACAACTTTATTGTCATTGCCATTGTTGTTGTTCTCGTTGTTGTTGTTGTTCCTATTGTTGTATTCATTACATTTTTTATGCTCTTGGCATGAAGCGTCGGCTAATCACACCAGGCCACGTCCATGGACAAAAACTGCGGCACAGTGTGGCAAAAGCGAATCAAACAAATATTAATTTAAGAATAAAACTCAACATAAATATGCTTAATTTCAATTTAATAGTAAAAATTTGTATATGAATTTGAAAATAAAATTTTTAATTGAAAAAAAAAAGAGAAGAATTGAAACAGAAATTAGAATGAGAGAAGAATATAGACACATAGAGAGAGAAAAATAGAGAGAGAGGCAGAGACAGAGAGAGAGAGAGAAGGAGAAAGAGAGGCGAAGGAGAAGTAAAAATAAGGCTTCTCGCTGAACTTGAAAAACTTTAATTATAATAAAGTGAATAGAGAAGCCAGAATTGAAATGCAAGGAGAATATAGGAAAAATATGAAGGGAAAAAGAATTATAGAAAATAGAAAAAAAGAAATGAGAATGTAATGTTGAGACTCTCAGATATAAGATTGATATGAATAGATACTTAGATAAGCGAAATCATAAAAATATTATCTACATATGGCTATAATGCTTAGAATCACATATCTATTCCAATGGACCTATCTCTCTCTCTCCTTCATTTACTCTCTTTCTCATTCTCCCTCTCTCTCTCTCTCTCTCTCTGTCTCCTACACTCTTTCACTCACTCTCTCCCTCTCTCCCTCTCTCCCTCTCTCTCCCTCTCTCCCTCTCTCCCACTCTCTCTCACACATTCTCTGGAACATTCGCTACGCTACATTTGGTATCACTGTGCGTGGGCAACGCATTTGGGTGCCGAGACGCGTGTTGAGCCAACTGACAAATTGCCAAAGTGACAAAGTGACAAACTGACAGAGCGACTTGAACTGTGAGGCACTCGAGAACAGGCCAGACCAGACCGGGCCGGGCCAGCTTTCATCTCTGCACACACACACACACACACACACACACACACACACGCATGCTGATAAAAAGGGAACAGGACTCTTGAGAGGGCGGGCGAGGCATTTGCTGCGAGTCCTTCGGTCTCTCTTCTATGTGTTATGTGCCGTGCCGGCGTCGAGTGTTTGGTAAATAACACGTTCGTTGTGTCGCCATCGTTGTCCGCATCTTCAGCACCATCAACGGCGAGGGGCGAAGAGGGTGGGGGCGGGGGATGCGGTGCGATGGCACACAGTACATAGAGGGTTGTGCGAGCTTTGAGGGTTGAAATGTGCACACGAATGTGCCAGGAATTATATATTAATAAACAGCAGCAGCAGCAGCAGCGGCAGCAGCAAAACAAAACAAAAAGCAAAAGCAACAACAACAACAACAACAACAACAACAAGAACAAAGCAAAGTGGCAGGACGAGCCGCCATTATGCCGTATGCTGGCAACCCTGACGTGGAGTGGACCGCGCATTGGCCCTCGTCCTGGCAAATAAGTAACAAGTAAAAGCAGCTGAATGGGCATAGCCTCAACTGATGGATACCCTGTAAATGCTAGTTAACGGGAAGAAGCGAGAGGGCGAGAGAGAAGAAATCTCAAAGAGAAGAAAATCCTAAAGAATAGGAATATCTGGGAAATATCTCCGTTTCAATCTATCTCTATAATATGGGAGAACAAAATTCCTAACTTTCTTTGAATATAGAAATCGGGGAGCTCAGAAAAAAGGCAAAAACTATAGCTGCAGTAAAAGGGAGGAAGCGAATGTGTGAGCTAGATAAAGAGGTGTATAGAGAAACAGAAGGAGCGATAGAGAGAGACAGAAGAGCAAGAGAGAGGTAGACTGAGAGATAAACAGCAGTAAAGTCAAATGGAGAGAATAAGAATAATTCAAAGATAATATTAAAGAAAGAGATAGAAAGAGTGAGAGAGAGAGAGAGACAGAAATTTCAAGAGGGGATTGGTAGATGAATTTACTGACGGAGGGAAAGACGAAGAAAGATGCACATAAAAACTTTGATTATTCCTTATTATTATTCCTTACTTCCACAAGAAGGCAACGATATGGAGGAACATATAGAAAGAGGCAGCTAAATAGATAAATATGGAAATCCAAATGAAAGCGACAGCTGAACTAGCAAGAGAGGGAGAGAAGACTAGACAGATGCATGTGCACTAAGAGAGAGAGAAAGAGAGAGAGAGAGAGAGAGAGAGAGAGAGAGAGATATAGAGAGAGAGAGAGAAAGAGAGAGAGAGAGAGAGAGAGAGAGGGAGAGGGAAAGAGAGAAAACATTAAACAGAAGTATTTAGTGCTCATAGGGAGAGGGAGAGAGAGTGAGAGTGATCGCGAGAGAACGAACTTTACTAGTTCAGCTTAGCGATATCTATCATATATGTATATTCCTAGATTCAACAGTTATTCCGCCTTCAACTTACATCATGATCAAACATCAATATGCCCATCGACATTTGCTCTGACTGCTGGGTATAAAAAGCGTCAGCGCGACACGTGTAGCAACCGCCTTGCCAACTCCCTCTCTCTTGCTCACGCCCTCTGCCTCTACCGCTGCCCCTGCCTCTGTCTCTGCCTCTGCCTCTGACACCCGCATCAGGCAGGCACAGCTGCCTTTTGACTTTTAATGAAATGGATATGCTACAACAAATGAGCCCATCTACCACCTAGCCAACCAGGCCTCCTCTGCCCAACGTCGCCCTGCTACAGGCCCTCTGTGTGTTAAGCCCGGGCAGCCGTTGCTCTGCACACTCAAGTGTCGATTTTTGCTGCTGCTGCTGCTCTCTCGACTCGAAAATGTTTGAAATTGCACATATGGAAAAATCCATGGATATCCTCAAATTCGCATCCCCGACCCCACTGCCCCCCCTGCTCAGACACAGCGCGACTCGCATTCGCCAACCCGGGTGTTGCTATAATACACTTGAGCATAATTTATGCTGTTAATTAATCGCCAGAGTTGTTGGCGGCCCGCCATTTAACGTTATGAGAGGCTTTTCCATTTCCAACCTTTCTTCCTTCCTTCCTTCCTACCATCCATTTTTTATTTATTATTACTTTTTTTTTTATGTGCTGCTTTTTGATTTAAGTTTTGGTATTGTTTTCATCATTGCATCGCTTCCCAATGAGTTTGGCCCTTCAAACGCGTTAATGAGCTCGCAATTTGCGTCGATTGCGAAAAAAGAAAACATTTTGCATATCGAGAGCCGAGGAGAGAGAGAGAGAGAGAGAGAGAGCTCTGAGCCTCTTCTGTATGCTATGCTACTTGAATAGACTTAGCACTTGGCTAAAGTTAAGAGTGAAATGGGAGATATCTGAGAGAGCATTTATTGAGAACTTGCTTTAGCCGTAGCTGAATTCGCCCAAGAACATATATTTAGCTAGTTCTCATAATTCTCGAGCTATGCGCTGAAGATTGAGGTATAAATATATATATATATTTGATTATGTATGTATATGTATAAGTATTATATCATATTTGCATTTCACACTAAAATATTCCCAAATATATATATACATTTATAAGGGAGCATCCCAACCAAGCAAATATTTATTAGGTATAAGGATTTAATATATATCATAAACCATAAAGTTCCCAAAACATAGCACATTTAGCACTAATATTTTTCGAGTTATGATTAAGAAAGTCAAAGGCTAATACAATATTTATAGATATTATTGCAATATACTATTTCGACATCCTTAATCCATATGCGCAATCACCTTAGTTAGTTTACTCAACAAATTGAGCTAGTTCCTTCTTTAAATAGAGAAAAGTTTATACAACAAGCTAGGTAGCCGATATATATAGCATTGATATCAGGTTCACTGAAAAAAGGCGTAGTAGCAGCTCGTCTATAACGAGCTGTAGAGTCGATTCCAGATACCTAGGAGGGCGCATTGTCATGCCTAAAGCTCTAAGAATTGCATCTTTCTTAAGTAGAATTTTAAGAAACTGTCAAAGATGCTACACTGGTTCCAAGAACTGAACCAGTTCCAGTTCAATTAAGTTAAGTTCTGGTTTATAGCAAAAATTTCAGTAGAGAAAACAAAGATTCAACAGAAGAAGCCATAATACTGCCAGCTGCCTACTGCCTGCTGCCCGCATACCACATGATGCAGGCTGTGGGTGTGGCACTGATGGGGCGGTGGGTCAACTGCTGTGCCCAACATATGGCTGTTGAGCGGCTGGCCCCAAGGCGCTAGGCGTAGGGCTTCGAAGGCATCGCAGAGAAATTAACTGCAAGCGTTTTGCATTCCTCAAGATATTTCGCTGGGGTTTCAGTTTTTCCAGCACTCTCCATTTTTTTCTCACGAATGTCTGCCTCTTCTGCTTCGTCTTCTTCTTCTTCATATTCATCTTCATCTTGTTATGCTGCTGCTTCTTTGCCAGAGCAAGTGAGCGATTTTAATTAACTGTCAGTGTCGCAGCTTCCATCTACCTCGCCAACGCGTTTTCTCTCCCACACACAATCTTTCTATCTCTCTCGTACACACACGAACTGTCTCTCTCTCTCTCTCTTTCTCTCTCTCTCTCTCTCTCTCTCTCTCTCTCTCTCTCTCTCTCTTTTACTGCTGCTGGCGCTGAGTAATAAAAATATGACAGGAGAAAACATTTCAATTCGTATGCCTCATATTGTATGCTCTCTCAAAATATGATACGTATGGATAGAATTGTAGATATGTAGGAAGAAGAAGATCAATTTAGTCTGTCTGATATAGATATATAATACCTACCTATCGTTGATATATAGTCATCCATTGCTGTAACATAATATATGCATTTCTTTCCCTTCATTAGATGTGTTTTATGGGAACTTCTAACCAAAACTAACCTCAAAGTAGAACCTCAAACTAACCTTAAAGCTCTCTTACGAATTGTCTTCCTTAAAGTTTAGTTTCTATTAGTAATAGATATATCATATACCATATATCATAACATATATAACATATATTATATACCCCCATATCATATTTCATATACACATCAAAAATATATTCATTCTCTCAGCAAACTCTGAATAATTTTTCCTATTCAAGCTGCTATGCCCCATTCGTTAGAGCATACAATAAAAGATAGCGACATTTTTTATTTCATATTTTTTTATTTTGTTTTTTTTTTTTCTGTTTTTTTCTTTTTTTTTTTGGGGCGTTTGTCAAAGCTCATTCGTTGGGGATGCGAATGCGCTTAAGGACGAAGCATGTGGTCCTGGCTCCAGAGCCTGTGAATCTGCATATTGTTGCCAGCTTTTGTTTTGCTGTTTGTGCAAAAGATATTTCTCCTTGTCTTATTCTGCTTTTTTGCTCGTAATGCAAAAAGAAAAGAAAAAAGAGAGAACAGAATGTAAGAAACAGAAATGCGGCCATTTTAAAAGCGGTTTGACAGGCCAACTGGATGAAACTGCCCGAAAGACAATGGGAAAAATTACATAAAAAACGTAAAAAAAGTAAAAAGTATGAAAAGAAATAGGCTGAGCTGAGACTGGCATCTGAAAGAAAGAGAGAGAGAGAGAGAGCTAGAAAGAAATGAGTGATAAAAAATAAGAAATATGTAAAGCCAAAGAGGCAAAGAAGGAATAACAGAAAGGCAGAGAAGATTTGGAGAAGCAAGGCAAAAGAAGTGAGAGAAAGAGTGAGAGCGGGAGAGAGAGAGAGAGAGAGAGAGAGAGAGAGAGAGAGAGAGAGAGGAGAGAGAGAAAGAGAGGAGATAACACAAAAAGTGCGATAACTGAGGGAATCAAATAGGGACAGAGAAATAAGAAGATTTTTTTTAGATAGAAAAAAATGTAATTCCTAATAATATTAGACAATATATAATATAGAGTTTTTCTAGTAAACCTGGTGTTTACTCTTTAATGAAGAGCTTGAGACCTCTCGACCTCGAGAAGATTACCTTACTTTAGATCTCATGTACCAATGTTTCTATCGAGGCCACACATAGAGAGAGATAGAGAGAGAGAGTGAGAGAGAGAGAGAGAGAGAGAGAAAGAGAGAGATACATATATAGATATTCTTATAATATATAAAGTAATATATATTTACAAATATATAATGTATATCACTTAAATATCAACTCCAATAGAAATAATTAGAGAAGAGTTCAATCAATTTCAGATGTAATATTGCAAATTCTATTAGACAATGTAATGAGTGAGCAGCCAGACAAACACGTCAATACAGACACAAACACACACACAGACACACACGCATAGATGCCTGTGTGGGTAAATGATGCTAGGTATTTGTTATGCCCCAAACCCATTGAAAATGCATGAATAGGGCATATGGTTTCTGTAGATATACCTGATAGATGTATGCGTAACAGCCAAGAGTCATGACTCATGAGTGCTGTAGAATAAAATAAGGCATATCTAGATCGAATGCAAATGCTGAGAAGATTTCCTAATCTGCTTGATCAGAATGTGATTCTGAGACGATTTCTTGATATAGAGATCAAGCAGAAGCTAAGTGAAGTCTATATCATTCTAAGAGCTCAATGTATGCCGCTTTGTGCATCGTTTCGTTTTTCCGTTGGTATAGCTGGAACTAAGTCTGCGACTAACTAAGAGAATTAACATAATAATAACTAGAGTCTTGTAATTCTATCTGTCTGTGTATAAGCTAATCCCAATTATAGATATAGAATAGGAAACTTTATTCTAGTTTCTATATATATTTATTAGTATTATATAATATTTATTAAATATTATTATTATATAGTATCTAGTGATAGTATAATATCTGAGATCTACAGGTCATCTGTTAGTCGAGCATTGCTTATTGAAAGACTCTTACTTGTTTTTGTATTTATGTGGCGCAAATATGAAAGGCGTTCTAATTAGAGAGCAAAAATGCACGCAGCAATACGCACACCTACACATACAATGTATATATATATATATATAGTACATATATATATATATATATATGTACTTGTATCTGTAGCTTGAAAACGGGGCGCAAATTCTTCAATTTAATAACTAACATCCGCAGGCGGGTGGACGCCAGCAGGAGTCGGGGCTCACAGCAGAGAGATGTTGCTGCTGCTGTTGACGTCTGCGATTCGTTTTGTATATTGGGTGACGGTCGCCGAGGCACAATAAGAAAGCCAGCCAGGATTTCAAAGCTGGTGCTAAGGGACGTGGCTGTTGTCGTTCTCGTTGTCGTTGTCGTTGTCGTTGTCGGCGCTGACGAATGGTTGACACGGGCAACAATTTTTGGTGGTTGTTTGCTTGGCCCCTGGGTGGTGGTTGGTGGTGGTGGCGGCGTTAGATGGTGATGGTGGTTGCTTAGTGGGCTGGCCGTTGCGCCATAACGGAAATGAGACGTTTAATTTACATTTACACAACGCTCTGGAGTTGTCCGCCGGGACCGACAGCTGCCCCTGCCCCAGCTGCTGTCTCTGCCTCTGGATATCCTGTGCAAGTGACAGTCGAAAGAAAATTGAAAGATGTCCTTAGCCAAGGCATTTTGCCAACTACCAACTACCAACTGGCCATGCCCTCACACCCAGCGCCCTTCTCCGTTACTATGGCGTGTTGCGTAATCTGTGCGAGGCGGACTAACAATGCGAGTGCTGACTGTACCCAACACTCCTCTCATACATATTGAATAAGCCAGCTCTCTCGGACATGCTACACTCAGAGCTTCCATGCATGCGTATGCGTGTGCGTGTGTGTGTGCGTGTGTGTGTGTATGGTCGGTATTTGTATTTCCGGTGCTTAAGACAAATTTTAAAAGAGCCTCATAAATATTTGAGCGCATTTCCTGCCGCACTTTGTTAGCCAGGACGTGCTTCCAAATGTGTTTTGTGCCTTTTTTTTCGGGGGCTGTTGGGGGTGCCAGCACATCAATTAATATGAGTGTGTGTGTGAATGGGTGTGTGTGTGTGAATGGGTTTGTGTGCGATTAATTCATGCATAAATCGGCCTCAATAATTGACGCACATTTTGTAGCTAATTGAGCTGCAGCTGCAATGCGAGTCATTCGAGTTCGAGAATGAAAGTAAACTTTAAGTAACTCAAATGATTCGAATCAATTGTTGAGTCCACTCAAGCTGAGCCCAGCGAAAATATATTTGAAATTTATTATTTATTTTGATATATATTTTATTTTACATATTTATTTCAGAATCACAATTAACGTAAGCTTCAGAGCAGTCAAGTGAATCATGCAAATGATTCGAATCATTGAATCACTGTTCACTATTTGTTCACAGCTCGAATTTGTGGATATATAGTCATTATGAAACAAAAGTCAAAATGAATCATTTGAATTGATTCATTTGCGAATTATCAATGAGCTATACCTTGACGAAATATGATCACGAATGATTCAAAATTAATCAATTGAAATGATTCGAATTCTTGAATCATTAAAATTTGCAATTGATCTACAATTGTAATATTTGCCAAGAGCCAAAATGAATCCATTCAAATGAATCGAATTCTTGAATCATTCAAATTTGCAATTGGGTTACAATTTTTAAATGAGGCAAATGTCAAAATAAATAATTCTACTTATTGAATCATTAACTCTCGAAGAAATATAGTCAGCTTCAATCAAAATGAATCAATTCAAATGATTCATTCGACTCACTTTAAGCAAGATTTCGCTTTTCAATGAATCTGCAATCTCTTTCCTTTCTGCAACATATTGAAAATTGAAATGAAAGCCTTCTCTTGATGATTTTCCAGTGACTTTTAGTTCAACAACTTGATATTTGATACAAAGCTTTTTGCTGTAGGACATAGGGAAAGAGATGCAGCGAGAGTTACCGAAAGAGAGGGAGAGTTAGAGAGAGGGAGACCAAATACGCTTTGTATTTCAGCTTCAGTAATGAGCGCCGTCAATCGAAGCTCGACAGAAGAGAAAAAAAATTAAATAAAAACGAAAAAAAAAAAACGTCCATCCAGAGCCAACAAACTATTGGAAACTCGGGCCAATGTCCAATTAGTGACACTCAAATAACAACTCGCCTCCAGGTGAGGCATGTGGTCAGGCAGTTACTATGGCATTAGCCGTTGTCGCTCTGGCCCTGCCCAGGCGAACGCAGCAATTGAGCCCGGGATCTGGACTTGAGGTTAGCTTTCGGGCCGCAGCGCATTTGGCAAATTGTTGCGGCATAATCAGGCTCGAGTCAACAAGGCTTGCAGTCAGCAGCTAATAAGCCAGCAGGCTATAAGTGGCAATGCGGTAATGGGGGGAAGGGGCTGCTGCTGTGTGGGGGGGGGTGGGGTTTGGGCAGCCAGCCAGACGTTGTAGCCACACACAAAAAGTGCTGACTGTGACAGCTTACTTTATTGGCAAAATCAAATCAACGTGGCATTTGCATGCAATGCCAAAGATACAAGCCAGACTAGAGTACCCAATGGGCGTGGGGGAGGGGGGCTATAAGTGTGTAGGTGGGGGGTTGCTTGACTTGGCAAACACAACAACAACAACAACAACAACAACAACAACGTCTCGTTTGCCGTTGTCGTTGACTGCGCTAAATGCAAGTCAAACACAAGCGCGCCCCAGTCTACATCTCTCTGTCTCTCTCATGCACACTCTCTCTCTTGCTCACTGGGGGCTTTAGGCTTAAGGGTAGCTCGCCTAGGTATTGAAGCTTGTAAAAATTGCATGGCGCTGCATTACCGCCTAAGTGCCCGCCGACTGAGAACTGAGAACTGACGACTGTCGAGTGCTTTGCCCTGGCAGCCATCTTAGCCCAGCTGCCAGTCACTCCAAACAGTTGGCAGTCATTCACATGCATTCAAGTGCTAGCCACACCCTAGAGCTCACCTAGAGCTACCGCCGCCCCCCCGCCCCTCCCAGTCCCATCAAGCAAATCGCATTCATGACATTTTCTTGCATTGACTGGGCCAACAGAGCCAGAGCCAAAGCCAAGTCAAGCCAAAGCCAAGCATTGGGGCTTAGCTTTTTTGTCAGCTTGCGCAGGTTTATTTCATGTTTTATATATTTATTTATTTTTTTTTTGTGGGCGGGAACTTGGGGCGCACTTGACGCGTTTTATAATTTCCGTAAATAACAAACGGCTTAATTTGCGCATATTTCCGTTTGGATTTGCACGACTCGAGTGCCAGACACAGCCACACACAGAGAGAGAGAGAGATGGAGAGAGAGATGGAGATGTAGAGCGCGGGCGTGAGGGCAAGTGAGTGGCTGTGGAGGCGTGGCACAGCCCAAGGGTTACGTGTGTTGAGGCATTCAGCTTTGCCGCAATATGCGTAATTAAAAAAATGAAAAAGCGGAAAAAGCTAAAGAAAAAAGGAAATCCAAATTTGAGCAGAAACAGAATTTTCAGCAAAAAAAGGGTCGCCTGGCATGTCACATGGATTCCCAATTCACTTTGTTGATGTAATCTAAGGAAAGGGCGAGGGGCGCCCGACTAACTGGGCAAACTGAGCAGCTCGAAGGCAGACTGAAGAATTGCTTCAGCTAAAATTAACCAAGGCTCAGCGCCAGCTGTTTGAGTGTATATGTGTGTGTGTGTGTGTGTGGGGAGGGGGGTATGTGGAGGGTGTGAGTGGGGGCTAAGTCAAAGTGAGAGAAAATAGAAAATGCAGATGTACTTAAATCTAATAACTGATGATGAATAAATTGAAATTGTCATAAAAATTGTAGTGCGACTGAGCACATGCTAAAAAAAAATATGATAAAAATAAATAAAATAAAATAAAACATAAAAATAAATAAAAAATAATAACAAAATAAATAAAAAATAAAAACATTGAATAAAAATATGCCTTTATGTAGTAGATCATACAAGTTTAATGTTAACAAAAAAAAAAAGATAAATAAACAAAAATAAATAAAAGAAAATAAAATGTAATAATAAATATACAAAAAATAATAAATAAATCAAAAAAAATATATATATAAGAATAAAAATATGGCTTTATATAGTAGATCATACAAGAAAAGATAAAAAAATAAAAAATAAATAAAAAAAACTAATAAATAAATAAATAAAAATTTAAGAAAATATATTTTAAAAATAAAAATTTGACTTTATTCAAGTTAAGTGCGACTGAGCACAAAATGTTAAAAATTGAAAGTAAATTAAAAATAAATAAAAATAATAATAAATAAATAAAATCAAATAAAAAATAAATAATATAAAATACAAATATGTTCATCTAAATTAATTACAAAAGATATTCATCTTCAAAATCGTTTGAAATTTTCGTTTGCCAAATATTGAGTGCATCACAAAGTTTTTATGATCCAACAACACTTAATAGTTTTTTTTTTTATTTATTTATTTAGTAGGAAGTACCGGATATCACACAAATAACATCACAGGTTTACAATTATTTATACAATTTAAACATATATACAGAGTAGGTTAAAACTAGGTTACAATGGGATTAAGGAGGCTTCCGGGTCTGGAGGTTGGCAGCTTTTTTTGTGAGCCAGTTGGCGTGGATCTTATATCGACTCGAATGGAAGCATATTTGTTCTTCCACAGTGTCCCCAGGTTGAGGTCTCTGTGTAGCACAGAGATGCGGACAAACCAGGAGCAGCCAGTAATTTGACGCAAAACCTTGTTTTGTACAATTTGAATATTTTTCATGCATGACCCATTTTAGAATAAATATATAAATAATAATATATATATATATATATTCATATTTTCAATGCTTAGATGAGGTTTTCTAATAAAATAAAACAAACAAAAAACGCATCAGCCAACGCGACGGCAAAGACCGTAATTGAAGAGCGGCAATCGGCTGCCAAATGGATTAGCTCTGTAAATTTGTAAAGAGTTTCAATTTGTAAAGAGATTTCGTTTTCTTTTATTCCCTTTTCGCACTCGCTCTCTCTCTCTCTGTCTCTTTCTCACTCACTCTATTTCTTACGCCTGGTTTCGTTCGCTCTCTCACGCTGCTTCGGCTCGATCATTCGCCAAGCCGACGCTCGTTGAGCAGTTCGAGCAGAGCGAGAAACTAACGAAGATTTCTTTCGTTTAGTGCCGATGCTCGTCGTGATTGGAGAGCGAGAGCAAATGCGTCTAGATTAACTAACTACTACATGAATACACATACATACACACATATAGAGACAGTTATTTGGCTGTGCATTGACTTTGCTCTGCACTAACTAATCTCAGTAGCTCAGGCCATACCAATCTGCTCAATATTAGTGTAGTCGAGACTGCTCGACTACGAAATCCCCTGAGCCCTTCTTCGAACGAATCATATTCCAAGAATGCTTCGTTTCGATTCTCCACGCTTAAGAAACTACATATACATGCAAAAACACGAGCACACACACACGCTGATCTATGCTTGCATGAGTTTTGCTGCGAAAACTTTGATGATTAATAATTCTGTTTCCAGACGGACAATCGGATCTCTTCAGATTATGAATATGATATTCATATCTATATGCTAAACCAAACTGCATGTCTCTAGTACTTGAAATGCATTTTTTTTTCACATTTGGTGGTGGTGGGGCGAAGTGGGGACCGGAATCCAAAATCTGACAAAAACTGAAATTGTATTAAATTAGTATCTATAAATGTATGTATATGCAGAAGACTTGGAGAGCCTTACTCTAAAGATGAATTATATAGAATTTTATAACTGGTTCCCGATAAATTCGTTTTTCGATAACTTTGCAGATATACAAGTTATCGGATTTCTGAAACAAACTCGTACTGAGCGTGCAATATACGAACCTTACACAAAAAGAATGAACTCTCTAGCTTTTGTATCTTCGGAAATCGACGCGTTCAAACATACAGACGGACGGACAGACGGACGGACGGACAGGGCTAGATCAACTTTTCTCGTCACCCTGATCAAGAATATACATATATACTTTATGGGGTCTGCCACGCCTCCTTCTGCCTGTTACCCTGATTGATACATACATATATATTATATAACACTGACAATTTCATGAAATCCAAGGCATATACATATCTACAATATATCTTGGTACTTTGTTCTAATATCTTTTGAGCTCTCTCGCCCTTAGCTCTCACGTATTTCCATATACTATTATATATTATATATCATATCATATATAATATTTCCATATATAAATACAAAGTTGCCTATATCATTGTTTATATTTAGATATTCTACATTATTAATTAAGCACAATTTGTATAGTTTCTTTGGCATGAAGCGCAATGCATTTGATATTCAATAAATTGTGGCGCCAATTGTAAATAAAGAAATTATTTATGAGCAATTAGTGAAAAACAATTGTATTTCTACAGTTGTAGTCATAAATAAATAAATTATAATGTATTTATATAATACATACATAAATTGAAGAGATTTGTAAGTTTGGCATTTTCTCAATTAAGTTGATGTTTATATCGAAATCTAATTAGACTTTTACTTCCATTCCCGTTGTGTTGCCCATTCTCATTCTCATTCACATTTACAGTTGCAGTTGCATTTGCATTTGCATTTCCTTTCCCATTGCATTCTCCATTTGCTATTGTTGTCTATTGCAATTATAATCTTAATTGGCTCGATGCTTCATTTTACATTGGAAAATTCTTAGCAGATTGGCAGAAAAAGGGGAAGAGATAGAGAGAGAGAAAGAGAGAGAGAGACAAAGAGAGAGAAAAAAGGAAAACAAACAAGAACAGATTAAGATATACAATGAGAAAGATGCTGTGAGAGAGAGAGAAAGAGAGACAGACAGACAGAAAGAGAGGAGCAGATGTATAAAGAGTCAAATGTTGTATATAGTCCCAAATCTCGAAAGATTACCAATTCTACTTAACTCTTTATATAGTCAACATATGCATGCCCATGAATATACACACACACATACATACATGCACATACATATATATGTCAACTCATATAAGTTATTTCAATACTTTCACCAATTCCAATTTTCTCACCCATAAATCCTATATCTGATATCTGTATACAAAATCTCTCCTAACAGCTCGCTTACTTTATGCAAAAGAATTTGGTTGACTTTGTCAATCCATCAATCAATCACTTTTTCAATCATTTTAGCAACAATAATTGTAAAATATTCTCAAATTACTTGGGAGTTTCCTTACTTTTAACTATTTCGCCAAAGGATTATAAAAAAAAAATACTTCAAAAATAATTCAGCGCAGTTCGAATTCTTTTCTGTTTTGCCTTACACCTCGAGATCCGCTTAAGATACTTTGACAATCTTTCAAGTAATTTGAATTTTGTCTGTCGGGTTATATATATTTATATATTTATATAATTATAAATACATTCCACTCCCATCACAGCCCCCTCCTCCCTTTGCCTTGGCTCTGTCTAGCTGTCTCGATGCGAATTAGGCATACGCCAAGCGTCAATTTTAGCAGCTTGTCAACCGCAATGCTAACCCCAAGCACAATCGAATGGACCCCAACACAGCTGCCCCACAGCAGTCGCCTTTACAATTTGTGGGCGTGGCAGTTGCCGTAGCGCCCTCTGGCTTACATTTTGTGCACTAATCAACATTGCATTTGACTTTTCTGCTTCGTTGATTTGCTTCTAATAAAGTGCAAAATGCATTCACTGCAAAAAGGGGGACCAAACTGGGCCGTGGGCGTGGCTGGGTGTGTGTGTGTATGTGTGTGGATGTCTTTGTGGCAACACGAGGTGCAGCAAGCAGAAATCTTTTGTTTTCTTTTCCTGCGCCACTCGACGAAATGAGCACGTCGAACATGATGAGAAGGAGCAGGAGGAGGAGCAGGAGGAGGAGAAGGAGATTGAGGCAGAGGCTAAGGCTGGAAACAACAAAGACAGAGAGCTATGTTTAGTGGGGTGACTGGGTGCTGGGCTGCTGGGTTAGGGTAGCTTTGTCACAAAAATCCAGCATCAATGACACACACACACACACACACACACACGCACACACACATACAGAGAGACACTTCTATGGCTGCCGGCTGTGACAGTTGGCAACCGCAGTTGGCCATATTGGCACATGTCCTTAGAAGCGCATAACATACACACGCACACACACACACACACACACACACACACACACACGCACACACACACACACACATACATTGGATGCATGTCTATCTGTCTGTCTGTTGTTCTTGCCATGCCGTTGCTGCTGCTGCTGCTGCTGCTGCTGCTGCAGTTGTTGTAATTATGCAGCTTGCCGCAAAACAAAACAAAAACAAGTAAAAAGGCTCTAGGCGAGAAGGCACGACTACGAAATACCCTGAACCCTGCAAAAAAATCTAATACGCTTCTTCTTTACGCACGTATAGCGCGCGCTCGCAGTTGCTGCCGTGGCTTGGAGTTGGGTTGGGCTATATTTTGGACGCTTATAACTCCATTTCTAGATGGACGATCTTTGCCAAATTACAAGTCTCTAGTATTTTAAAATTTCTCTTTTTCAAATTGGTTGCGAAGGGGCATCTGAAAGTTACCTATAATATCTATCTAAATATATCAATTTGAAGTCTCTAGCTCAAGCGGTGTAGAAGCTATGCCCAAAAAACGTCAAAGAAGGAAATGAATTTTAGATTTGTTATCGATAATTTGGAAATGGGATGAGTTATCGAAAAAACAAAATAAACTCGTACTGCGTAACTAGCATATGAGCATTCATGTGATTTCAGCTCTCTATCTTGTGTAGTTTTCGAAATCGCGACGTTCATACGGACGAACAGGCGGACAGGGCTATATCAACTTTTTTTTGTTTGTGCTGATCAAGAATATATATACTTTGTGGGGTCTGCGACGTCTCCTTCTGCCTGTTACATACGTTTTCACAAAACCATTATAGCCTGAATTCTCATTTTCAATGGGTTCAGGGTATACAAAAATGGAGACAAAAAGCAAAGGAAAAGTGGAAGCAGAAGGCGAACCAAGCTGAAAGCAGGCAACAGCAGCAGCAGCAGCAGCGGCCAAAAAGAAAAAGCCTAAAAGCCTGTACAGAGCGAGAGTGAGAGAGAGAGAGAGGGAGAGTAGGGGGAGGGGGGCAAACACTTAGCTGCTGACAGTTATTAAGCTAACAACGTAGAAATGCTTTTTGTCATAAGCAGCGTGATAGGCAGCAACAACAAAAGCAAAGGCAACAACCAGCAGCAGAAGCAACAACAACAACAACAAATACAACTAGATACAGCAGCAACAACACCAACAACAACAACGACTAGCAGCAACAACAAAGTGTTTACATGCATATCGTTGTTGTTGTTCATACGATTAGTTGTAGTTGTTGCTGTTGTTGCTGCTTGTTGCTGCTGCTGCTTGTTGTTGCCGTTGTTGTTCCCGCAACTTCATCGCATGCACGTGATGCACTTTGCTTGACTGCAGCACCATTGTTAGACTGCTTGCTGTGATCTATGGCCACGCCCACACACACACACACACACACACACACACACATACAGGCAACAAGGCCCACATTCAGCTTGTCCTGCAGCTGCCACAATTCAGGCCTTAGCCAAAGCTTTAGGCTGCTTTTCTTAACCCAATGATAGTAAGCTCAGCGAGAAAGAAGAAAAGAAAATTACAACAACAACAACAACAACAAGGACAACAATAGCAACAGAAATTGCAAGCAACTTTTAGCAAAGATCATTTTGAGTTGCAATCAGCATTAATTTCAGCTTCTTCTGCTTCTATAACTCCTCCTACTCCGTCTTCTTCATCTTTGGCTGCTTCTTTTTCAACTTTTTGCTTCTCCTGCATCAACTAGATCCAGATCTTATTTTTATATTTCTTATTTTACTTCTTCTTCTACTACTTCTTCTATTTATTTCTTAATTTTCTTCTACTTCTCCTTCTTCTACTTCTCCCACCAGCTGTACTTTCTACTTTATCTTCTTGTCTTTCTTTTTTCTACTTCTTCTTCCTCGTCTACATCTCCTACTTCGTCTATGCTTCTTCTTATATTTCATTTTCTACTTTGTCTACTACTTCTACCTCATCCACGTCTTCTACCTCTTCTATATCTTCTACTTCTTCTTCTTATATTTCGTATTCCAATTCATTTATATATTCTACTTCTTGTATTTCTTCTCCTTCTTCTTCTAACATTTCTTTTTCTACTTCTTCAGCCTCAGCTACGTTTTCCACTTCTTCTATTTCTTCTCCTTCTTCGTTTCATATTTCTGCCCCCACTTCATATATATCTTCTACTTCTTCTATTCAGGGGGAGAAGACTCTTCTTCTCCTACTTCTTCTTTTTCTTGTTAACTAGAGTCTTCTCATATCAATTACTTAACTCACTTTAGGCCCAATTCCCAACCCAAATTATTTCAACGACATTTAGTCCAATTTTATTCCATAGAACTGAGACACAACTATGAGATTTATCTATTAGAGTTTGAATTACAGTTGATGAGAATTACAGAGATGAGATCGATAAAGAGGCAAGAGAATGGATCGACAATAGATCGAATGAATATCCCAGTTAAGACATCAAACAATCATTTTCTTTGCTTGCAGAGAGTTTTTTGGGACTACAAATGAAAACTTAAATAGAGATAAAGATCGATTTAGATCCATCAGTTTTCGTCGGAATTTAAAACAAATTCTTTGGAGTTTGACAAATTATTAAAATTAAAATTAAAATATTAAAAGTCTCGAACAACTAAGTTATAATAATAATAATTTCTGTATATATCTCTTTGCATATCTACAAATGCTAAATATTTCAGGAAGACTACCTAATCCCATCTAGTATGAATCATCTCTTCTAGAGAAGATTAGAAGTATACAAAGATATTCGTGAGTTTATTTGATACTCTATCAGACCGACGGAAAGACGAGCGAATGTTATCATAAGTTTCAATCCAATGTTCTCACGCTACAGACTGCATAAAATCGAGTTTAAAATATGCTTAAAGTACAGGGCAAGGCAAAAGCTCTGTCTATGGCCGCTCTATGCGATTCTCAAAAGGCTCAATACCAAAGATGACTGCCAAAGCCGCGCCATCCACACGCATCCAGCTAAATTTCCGTTCACCTGTGCGCAATATTGGCTAAAAAGAAAAACAGCAAAATGAAAATCCAATCAAAAAAAAAAAAAAACTGAATGAAAAGCACAAAAGGGAGATCCGATAGCAAGAAAATCTCATTAAATGCAAGCCAATGACGGCCGACGTATATACACTTTTGCTGACCGATAAATAGAAGGCAACATCCGCATCCACATCCGCATCCGCATCCGCAGCATCAGCATCAGCTACCTTGTGCCGACAACTTTATTTGCGAGCGGACGACAAATCCCCAACAGTTGGAAAAAAAAATCGACAGAAAAAAATGATAAAAAGCTAGAGAAAAAGTTCGAAACGCCAAAAAAGAAGAGCGAAAAAAAAAAGGCGAGCAGCAAAAGTTGTGGGAGCAGGCGAGTCTAGGCTAGGAGTCGAGCTCTGGCTGGTGTCCTGGACTTTCAGGACGCGCTCGTTCGTTGTCATAGCAACGCAGCTAACGCGTCACTTTACGTGTCGGATTCGGGTGTTGGCAGCCATATTTGCTCTTATAGCGCTTTACTTGCCTTGCCACTAGGGATGGGCCGAACCGGCGCGGCGCGGGGCTGGGCTGGGCTGGGCTGGTTGGCTGAACCGCCCTTACAGAGATGGCAGCCAACCCGGCGAACAACCCTCCCCAGTGTTAGCCTGCCCTGCCCGCCTGGCTGAGTGCCTGAATTGTGGGTTAGGGGTTGAGTCCTGCTGTCCTACCCTTGTGTCTGTCGTTGGCGTTGCTTCATTTGGCTTCATTTTGCTGTGGCTGTGGGCTTTTGCCTAGCGCCAAGGACCAACAAGGACCGTGGACCGAGCATTTGGCACCACTCGCTGGCGCGTCCTTTGGCTTGTGTCCTGGCATAGTTAGCTCTGCCTGACTGACTGCCATGTCTCGTCCCTTTGTGTCTGACCCGAGCTACCAAGCTCCCTACTGCCCTACCTACCGCCCTTCGTTCGGTGTGTCCTTTTAGGTGTTGGTTGTCTGTCTGTCTAGCTAGCTTCGTTGTCCTTGTATTGCTGCTGCTGCTGCTTCTTCTTCTTCTTCTTCTACTTCTTCTGCTGGGTGAATATGCCAGAGTGAAAGAGAGAGAGAGAGAGAGCGAGAGAGAGAGGGAGCGCGCGTGTTTTAGGAGCTTATGTAAGGCGCCTATGTACTTGCCACAGAGCGCCCAACACATGTCTCCCTGTCCCCATGTCAGCCAGTTCGCCAGCTCCTGCTGCTCCTGCTGCTCCTGCTCTGGCTGCTTCTAGTCTATCTGTTTATTTGGCAGTTGTTTTATTTGTTTGTTTGTCTGTTTGTTTCCTCTGTGTTTGTTGATTTGCGGCCATTTGCCGTTGCTCGCTTCGCTTTCTTTCTTTTTAATATTAGAGAGCCTTTGTGCCTCGGCCTCTCTGTCTGTGGTCCCTTATAAATATATTTCTATACATATTTATATATTTGATGTGCAGGTAAACTTTTCTGGTAATTGGGGACGTGGCCAAGTGCTGAGTGCAGCATAATAGCTAGCCTAAGCAAATTTTGCTATATATTGATTGAACAGATCTCGGAAGTATGTAAAACTGGGCAAATATAGTGCAAATATTGTTTACTTTATGGAGACAGTTGATTGATGCTACAGGCTACAGACAGTGCTTGCCTGTCTATGTGCCTGATTGACTGAGTGATTGATTGTTTCCATGACTGTGTGATTGATTGACTGATTCATTGATTGACTAGCTGAGAGCGATGAACAGACCAGCAGCCCAGCTAAGTGTTTAGCTGTCAAGGTGTTTGATTAACTTGCAGACTGATTAACTAACAGCTTGAATGGATAGAAAGACTGATAACCCAATGATTGACTAACTAATGCTTGATTGACTGACTAACTGATTGATCTACTTCCTACTGATTGACTTGATTAACTGACGAACTGATTGATTAGCTCTTTTCGTACTGATTGCTTGATAGAGATTGATTGATATTGATATTAACTGATAGATCGTTTGATTGACGCAGATTGACTGAAGTACTGACAGGAGGAAGTACTCACATATTGTATAAATAATAAATTACACACAAAGTTATATTCTCATATAGATTTGGTATCAATGAAATAACGTATTTCATGGAACACTCAATTTTGTAAATTCAATTTAGGTCCAAACTTTGCCTCGTCCATAATTGGGATGAAGCATAGGCAAGCAAGCTCCATTGCTTGTCCACTCCCCTAGAAAGTCTGACTGGAGAATTCGGCGTTAAATACACCAGAGTTCTCTACATATTTCTGCATATCTATCTATCTATCCGTCTATCTCTCTATCTATCTCTCTATCTATCTATCTATCTATCTATCTATCTATCTATCTATCTATCTATCTATCTATCTATCTGTCTATCCATCTATCTATCTATCTATCTATCTATCTATCTATCTATCTATCTATCTATCTATCTCTCTATCTATCTATCTATCTATCTCTCTATCTATCTATCTATCTATATACACCACTCGGCATAAGTATTTTGACAAAATGAAATGGAATGTATTTTTGAAATGCTTTTACGTATTTTATATATTAATTGGATATTCATAGAATCGCAATATACATAGAAATAAATATATAGATTTTCGCGTTATTTATTTTCTATATCTATTCTTTTGGCTCTTTTCTCAACTTGAATTCTCCAGTTTTTTCATATTCAGATTTTCACATTTTCCATTCTCAGACTTTTCACATTTACAGATTTTCCGATTTCCCATTTGGCATTGACGAATTGTGAATCGTTTTGCAGTTCGTTGCATTCATTTCGATTCGTTTCGGGTTTTGTTCATGTTTTGTTTTCCGTTTTGAGTTTTCTGCTTTTATTTTTTTATCAGATCGCGATCCTCATCTGCTGCGCCCTGGGACGCGGAGGCTGACGCACGAATAGAGAAAATAGAGAAATGTTTGTATGGAGAGCCTAGTTAGACAATTGTTTCGATTGCGCAAAGAGCGAAGCTGGCGAAGGGGCGCGGCGAATGCAAAACGTGGAAATTGCGTTAAGCCGTAGAAGGAGCTGCCGATCTGGCAGGATAATAGCTCAAGGCTCTGTGGCTCTATTGTTCGGCGTCGCTCAAGGCTTGAATAAATAGCGCCGGCTAAGCAAACAGCAGCAACAAATGCGAGCAGGCATAATTGGGTTGCCAAATATTGCGCAGCCAACAAGGATCAACAATGCAAGGATCACAGCAAGGATAACAAGGCCTCGAGCCAGGCCACCAGGCACCCACGGCCATGCGTAGCTAGGTGCCGCATCCCTTCAGCGAGTACCTGAGCGAACGGAAACAGACAATCGACAAACGGCAATCGACAATTGGCCATGTCCTGTGCGTCCTGTGCGCAAGGATCTGGCTGTCTCGCTAACCAGATAGCATCAAGTTGAGAAGCTAAGTAGGCGGCTAAGCTGCACTTAAAGAGTTCTCGATCTCGATCTGCAATCTGCAATCTGTCGCCTATCAAATTGTGCGTGAAGCGGGCGGAGGAGGAGCAGAGGCAGAGGCAGAGGCAGTGGCAAAGGCAAAGGCAGGAGCAGGCACATGGATAGGGGCAGCGGCAAGAGAATGGCTCTGGCAAGGAGCAGAGCAGACTTGGCAAGGTGCTCGGCCGGCCGTTTGAACGGCAGCTGCCACAGCCACAGGATCAGCGACAAAAGCTTGCGCTGCTAACGTCCTTTCATCTGCGCCGACAACGAGCGAGGGGGACGCCTGTCATAACTGCACAATGAGACCTGAGCGAACTGCGAACTGCGAACTGCGAACTGTGAGCTGAGAGATCTGAAGGCAGCTTCATCAACGGCTACGACTTCCCTTTGGCTTTTGTTTTGCCATGCCCCGCACCGGCCCAGCCACAGCCACAGCCCCAGCCCCAGAGCCCTGTCCGTCGTCGGCGCTCATATAGATTTCATAGTGGTAAGCGATATGGTTGCTTGTTCTTTTAATTGCTCGACGAAAACGATAGGCAATCAGCTTCAGCAATCCGCAAATCCTGACTCGCTCGCTCGCTCTCTCTCTCTCTCTGTATCTCTCTCTCTCGTCCTGTCACGTCCTGGTCGGCGAAACAGCAACAAATGCCATTGTCGACCATTTGGCCTCATCAACGTCGGCGGTTTGGCGGCATTTTCTGTTATTGTTGTTGTTGCTGTTGCTGTTGATTGTTGTCGGCGGACACAACACAAAACTATATCAAATTACAGCAGGCGATGCGGCAGCGGCAACAACTGACGCAGCAGCAGTAGCCAAAAAAAAAAAAAAAAAACTTTTAAAAAACATCTAAAGGCAAAGGCAAAACTCGACGCTACTTGGCCAGCATTAATTTTTAAACAAAAATCTTGTTTTTGTCAACAAATTCCATTCGCTAAAAGCTTTTAATTCGCTTTTATTTATTTATAAAAATTCAATTCAATTTCTGATTAGAATTCCGATTGCCTTGTAAAGCTTAGCTAAGACATGCACCGAAGGCGCCCTGTTTAGCTGTCCATCCTTTTCGCTCTATATAGCCTAGACACACACCCAATGCAAATTGCAGTAACTAACGAAATTCCTGGTCAATCTTTAGTAATAAATAAAAATAAATTTATATAAATAAATATCGAACTTTTTGGCAGCAATAGTTTTCATTCACTTTAAATAATTTATTTAAATTGAATACCATTTCTGAATTCAAAGTTATGTTTAAAAGTTTAGCTTGGACACGCACCCGACTCAACTTACATGAGGGCCCATCCTTTTTACGCTCGAGCTTCGTGTAGCCTGAACACAGCATGCATGCTTTTGTCTTTATCACACTTAAGCATCAACTTTAGTACAGACAAACACCAACAAAAGAACATACTAGCTTTACCCTGCCTGGCCTCTATCCTTGTGCCACTTCAGGCGGTACCTTAGCTCAGACACACACCTAATTCGAATATGCATAACTCTCTCTCTCTCTCTCTTGTCACAGCTAAAACTTAGCATTCTTTGCTGCCTTCTTCACATACATTCATACAAATGTAGGTAACCCAGACACATTATAGCATTGACACACACCCAAGTTGAATTTTCCGCTCTACTGTTTTTGCAAATGTCGTGTGACCTCGCTAGTTTCAGGCACAAGCGAGCTGCCATATCGTGCGTATATCCTGCGCATCGCCCTATGAATAGTGGCAACACTACACGCACAGACATGTTTTTTTTTTTTTTGTTATTTTGTTAGCTGTGCGTGCAGTGCCTGCTTTATATAGAGTCAGTCGAGAGCGGACGGCAACCGCCATAACAACTTGATTGAACAACTGTCAGTATAGACAACAACAAAAGAAACAACAACATCAGCAAAAGTAACTAAACAGCAATGCCAATGTCTAGCTAGCTGCAATACAATAACAACAAGATCAACGGCAGCAGCAGTATCGAAAGCAACAACAACAACAACAGTTAGACAACCAATTGGAGTTGCGAAGTAAGCGCAGCTTCAGTGCCGTTACTTTTGCAACGAACAGCTGTGTGAGTCAGTGTCCGTGTCCCAGTGTGTGTGCGTGTGCGTGTTCGTGTACGTGTGCTAATGCGTGCGTGTAGTTGAGAGCAGGCAGCCGATATGCTGCTAACAGCACAGAGTTCCGTTACTTCAGACCGTTATTAGCAATTATAGAAGAAGCACACTCACACAGATACATTTGTAATATATAATACTATATCTTATATATCTAGATATACCACACATAGTGGCCTGCGATTACATAAACAAAAGCAAGCGCAACAACAACAAAAATTAGCCATTCATAATTTATTGATTGTGCGAGCCAATGTGTGTGCGCGCACAACTACAGCCACAACAACTAATATTTGAACAGAGTTAAACAAACGTCGCCTAGTCCTGGCATAAAAAATCAATAGACATCAGTGGCAGCAGTAGTAGTAGCAGCCGCAGCAGCAGCAGCAGCAGCAGCAGCAGCAGCACCAGCAGCAGAAGCAATAACAAGACAAGACAACGACAACAACAACAACAACAACGAGTGGCCACAAAACGCAGCGATAGCAACAACAACAAGAATAGCAATAACGGATAATAGACGACAAACACACAAAGCGCAAGGAGACCGAGCGACGAGAACGACAGCCAGAGAGTGAGAAAGGAAGTGTCAAAGACGTAGCAGGTAAGTCGATAGCAGGCAGCAGGCAGCAGGCAGCATAATGAAGTTAAAGTTGAGCAAGTGTCGCAAGAGAGTGAGAGATGGAGAGAGGCAGAGATTACGAATCGGCGTGTGTGCACGAGTCAGAGGGGGCGCATGTGAGAGCGAGAGTGTTTAAAAAGTGCAGTTAATTACGCGAAAACAAGAACAACAACAACAACAAGCGAGGGGCGCCAGTGTTGCTGTCCTGCAAGCGCGCACAGCAGGCGCCAGTGTTGCCGTTGTCATTGCAGACTTTCCGGCACCCAGCAGCAGCAGCAGCGGCAGCGCAGCAGCAGCTTTATTTGTTTTGTTGTTGTTGCATGCTATTATTGCTAGCGCTGCTGGCACCGCTGCTGCTGCCGCTGCTTTGTGCCATTAATTTGATTAAAAACAATTTTTGCTTCTGCTTGTGACGCTGCTCATGGCACATCCTTGCCGTATTTATTGCATTATGTAAGCGGCAGCACAACACTTTTGTTGCCACTTAATTAACTTTTATTGCTCATACAGCGCCAGGCTCAGACCCGCGCTCTCTTCCTCTCCCTCTCCCACACACACACACACACACACATACAGAGCTTTGTTTCCTTTGTGTGTGACGCGCGCTTTGCTGCTTGGCAACTTTCTGTCTAGTTTTGTGATGACTAATTGACACACGCACACATATATATGTACATATTTAAAGATATGTATATTTATATATAGTACGAGCAAGGGGCGGCATATCGATCTTAGTTTATAATTATCGATAATTGCATGACGTTAGCAAAAATGTAATATGCAATATTTCCAAGCGCGTATGTGTGTGTGTGTGTATTAGTGTACATGTTGGTGTGCAGCGAATTCAGTTCAAGGCAACGCCTCCATTGCCGCCATTGCTTGCGCACTCGCCCGCTTCCTCTCCCCCTCAACCTCTCCCTTGCTGACACCCTCACCTTCTATGTCTTCCTGTTTGCTGACTTTTCGCCTTTTGCTTCACTCTTTACTTATCCTCTCTCTCTCTCTCTCTCTCTCTCTGTCTCTCTTTTCCAGCTGACTGAGCATAATCATACAAGTAATACCAACAACAACAACAACAACAACCACAACAACAACAAAGATGCACTCACTGCCGCTGCTGTTGCTGCTTATCGCGCTGCCAGCGCTGGCGCTGACTGAGAACGCAACGCTGCCCGCTGTCGAAGCCGGCGTTCTGAGCAGCCCCAGCTTTAGCTCGAGCACAGCTGCACCGCCGCCGCCACCGCAATCATCGCTAACCGCTGACTACGACAACTTTACCGTTAGCAGCGGCAGCGGCAGCAGCAGCGATGCCAGCGCTGAGCAGAGTAGCAGCAGCAACAACAGCAATAGCAGCAGCAACAGCAACAACAGCAGCACTAGCAGCAGCAGCAGCAGCAGCGCAGCAGCCGCAGTGACAACAACAACAACAACAACGAGCAGTGCTGCCGCTACGCTGGCCGCCATTGAGCAGCAGCAGCAGCAGGAGACCACGTCCAGCGTTGGCGTCGCTGTTGCTGCGCTGCCGCCCACAGGCAATGGCAATGGCAGCGGCAACGGGACGGCAGAGCCAGCAGTGACCGTGACTGCGACTGCAGCAGCGCCGCCACACGAGATAATTGGCTCGGCCACGCCCAACAAGGGCGAGCAGGAGGCGATTTTGCGTGCCCTGGACTGGCTGAAGGAGAAACGCGCCTCGGACTACGGCTGGGGCAACGACACGCACGTTGTCATCCTTGCCAAGGAATTGTCTGGCGGCCGGGATCCCAATGAGAGTGCCGATGCCCATTTGCAAGTGATACAGGAGCTGGAGGACACGCTCTCCGTGAAGGAGATGGAAATCGAGATTCTGGCCATGCTCGATCGCCACCATACGCTGCCCAAGCCGCTAAATCTGGACAAGCTGGCCCGATACGTGCTGGCCCTGGGCTCGCTGTGCAAGGACCCCAAGCATTTCCATGGACACGACCTGGTGGCCACACTGCAGCATCACGAGCCCGCCCAGGACATCGAGTTCGCCCTGACCACCCTCTCCGCGTGCAGCTCGGCGGCGCACGTGCGTAAGCGCCAGATACGCCGGCTCCTGGACATAGCCAGCGGCGTGACGGACCAGAGCGTCGATGCCATTGCGATGGTGATCCTGGCGCTGCGCTGCATCGTGACCGATCATCGTCATCGCCATCTGCAGCACTTTGTGCGCCGGCCGGCCCGAGGCCTGGCCAGCCTGCAGGATCAGCGCGGCAGCTTCGGCTCGCTGCGCAGCACAGCGCTGGCCATGCAGGCACTGCAAGATCTGGAGTACGATCCGGCCGGTCACTGGAATCGCACGGCTGCCTCTCGCTACATACTGAGCAGGCAGCGCGCCGACGGCGGCTGGAGCGAGGAACCGCTCCAGGATGGCCAGGAGCCGGACATTGGCGTCGGCCTCACCGCCGACATTATCCTGGCCCTCGGCTGGAAGGGATTGGGCGCAGTGCGCGCCCTCCAATGCGACCATGTCATACGCGAGAGCAGCGATCCCACAGGTGAGCTTTACTGACCCAGCTGGAATTATTTATCAGCCAATATTGACTTTCATCTATGCTCTTTAGAGAATGGCGAACCAAAGCTGGCATTGCCCTTCGGTCTCAGCTCCTCGGCTGAGGAGTCGGATGCCAAGAACATCTCGTACACCTACACCCTCTGGGTGGGCTCCAATGTGACCGAGGCCTTCTCCCTCTCCCTCGTCTCGCCAAAGAACACGAGCTTCTTCAAGGCCATGACACAGGCAGCCGAAATGGATCCAAGGTTTGGAGGAACTCTTTAAATGGGATTTACGTTAGGGTTAAAAATTAGCCACATAATAGCAACTCATCCATATGGAATACTATTTAGTTGTTAGACCTTGAAAGATAAAGCTAGAAACATTGAGGAATTTTCGTAAAGCTGAACCCATAATAGATTATTTGATCTATAGAGTATATACAGATATATATGTATATAATCTATACTACTCATATACCTCTCATTACTATTATGTTTCTGAAATGTTTCTTCCCTCTGCAGATTCATTTTTGAGGCGCGCGAGTGGCCCAATGGACATTATGTGCACACACTCTATGGCAAGAACGAGGAGCCGCGAGGGTAAGTCTAGCCAGATGAGAGATTATAAGCCAGTAATACATGACTATAACAACGCTCTCCTCATCTAGATATCACTATTGGCTGCTCTACAGATTGCCCGAGCTACCCGATCCAAATAATACGCCTGGGAATCAGCTTATTGCGCCTGTTGGTGGGTAGCACCCATATAATCTATATCTAATGTCGATATATATATATATATATATATATATATATATAATAAACTATATCTTTTCATGATCGATTTATCGTTTAGGTGTCGATGAGCTAATGGTCGAGGATGGCGAACATTATCTATATTGGTATAAGAAACTTTAAGCACGTGACACGATTTACCGGCCTTAGTCCATAAAAACTAAAGATAAGCCACTAACTAGCAGGATATTCCAAGGATATGTAACTAAAACACAACAACAATAGCAGCAGCAGCAGTAACTACAACACCAAATGCATCTATGCATCATGTGTATAGTTCTCTATATACGTATATATATATATATATACAAACAACAATAAAAGAAGTACACGCGAGTATATATAGCATTATATACAAACATATATATATACATACATATAACTGAATAATAATGGCGTAATCAAAACTACATTAACCTCCCCGCCCCACACTCATACATACACAAACACACACATATATATATATACAAATATCTCCTAGCTTAAAACTGAGTTTAGATTTAAACAACAGCTACACGAAATACTACAAAAATACTGAAAAAATACTGAGACAAAAGTAACGAAAACTTACGCACGACTCTAAAACACATTTATAAAGACTTTCTTTTTTCAATGTCCATGTCAAAGTTCATGTTAGCTGACAAGCAGTTCTTTTAACAGCTAGATACATTTTGATTTTAACAATGTACGAAAATGTGGCAACGTCTTTCACTTGAATTCTTACAAAATTCTGCAATTTAGATGTTAAATATTTAACATGCAGTTAAACTGACTCTGCTTGTCGACTGGTGACAGAAGGACGTTAAGTGCATCTAACATACAAATAAAGCCAACGCAAGCAGTTATTAATGTATTATTAATGTATTTCCATCTCTCTCGCTCCTGCTGCACTCCTAAAGCGAATGTTGAGGGAGCTGAGAGCCTGATGCTTTATTGAACTTCAGTTTAAATGCTACACACATACACACACACACACACACACACACACACACACACACACACACAGACAGGCAGACACATAATGCTTTATATGTTATCGAAAGTAAGCAGAAAAGAGAAAGCAAATGCTAATATGAGAATCGCTTAGAAGAGAGCTCAAAAACTTAAGCGTCCGGTCAGTCCAAGCAAAGCATACATTATACAAAACACCGTAAGTAACAATAAGTGATTGAAAATCATCCCTAGACATATATATAAATATATATATATATATATAGACATATACATAACATACAAGCATTCAGGCATACATATATAATAGAAATGCATATGTGTATATATACATATACATATACATATATTTATATAAGTGTGCATGTTTGCATAAATATATAAAAAAATACCTGCATATACATACATAAATAATATTCATATATATAACTATATATATATATATACGTAAAAAACTAGTTTTATATGAGATATGAAAACAATGTCCGGATTATATATTATACTATATTTATATACATATATATGTATATATATATATGTGTATGATATATGATATATGAATACTATATATGTACGAAAACTGAACGAAACTTCATTTAACGAATACTTTAAAGAACAACGCAACACGCTAACGCTATCCATGCTCATACGCCTACCTATACTACATATATATATATATTTCTATATATACACCTATAAACATATATGCAAACATACATCTATGCACATCTAATCTACATATACATACATACATACATATATATGCATTGCTCATTCAAGGCCAAAAACAAATAACCACATATTAATCCCTGCTATTTACTAACTCATCAATATTCCAATATTCAATCACGCAATGCTTTTGGTCTATATAAATTTGGATTCATTTGAATTTCGTTTTAAAGCTCACATAACCATCCAACGATATATAACAATTCAATTCAATTCTCCATTTATTTACTCTGTCAAAGGCGTCGAGCATAGGAATTTCAAATTTGGCGCCCAACTGCCGTCCGCAAGCAGTTCAGTTGGCCAAGCAGTTCAATCTGCGTACAGCAAGCAGCACATTAGGACTATTCAATACAACCTCTTTCTCTTCACCCTACCAGTCACACTCGCTCTCACTCTCTCTCTCCCACTCACACTCAATAGCCCGTTCATTTCGTTCAATTTCAAATGCAGTTAAACTTAACCTCCAAACGCAAAACCTAAAAACCTAATCAACAAAAAACAAACAAACAAATTTTTAAGTGCAGCTGTGCAACAACTAACCTAGCTAACTAAAATCTTAATGGTTTATATTATAAGCATGAAATTGAGCTTTTTAATTGTGCAAATCAAAGCAAAAAACAAAAACAACAAAACAAAAAAAAAAGAAAAAAAAACTAAAAAATCACAATAAATTAGAAAAAGCAAAAAAAAAAAAAAAACACAATTGTTTTATTTTTATTTAACTGGGTAAATGTATGTGGGGTGCATTATGTCAAAGAATTGATGACTAAAAATATAAATAATAATAAGAAATTGCATTTGATTATAGTTTACATAAAACTAGGCAGATGAGAGCCCAAGTAGAGCCAAATATATATCAAGGCGACCTATGCTGAAAGCCAATATGCTCACTGTAGGCTGCCTGAGCGAACATAAATACCAAACTGAAAGGAAGCAAGGGGAAAAAATATGAACAGCAATTTCGTTTTCATTGTTTTTTAAAACATTGCATTTATTTCAATAGAGTTTTGTTCATTTAGCGTATCTTTTAAAAGCATATAATATATATAGTATATAATAATAATAATAAACATATGATTTGTAATTGGATTTTCATTAGTTTGGAAACGTGAATCGCTTATTGCATATATGTATATAAAAAAAAAATTGTATTCATTCGAAACGAACAACAAAGATGCCTCGAAAAATCTTAGATATACATACGTACACACATATATATATATTTATATAACTCGTTTTAATATGAGTAAGATTTAGCTACTATTAAAATAGGGGGAGCTTGAAAAGTTGGCGTAGGAAACGGCTTAGTTATAGCGCGGCGCAATATTGAATCTTTCAAAATAGATGGATTACAATTGTCTCTCAGATCGGAGCTAAGCTCCAGCAATACATATACACACATATATATGTATATAATGATATATAAATAGAAGCGCAAGCATAAGCATTTCTTCTCTCTCTCTCTTGTTCTTTCTCTATCTCTTTACATGATGTGCATATATATCACATACGTATATATATATATGCATATGTTATGTATATAAATATATATATATAGATAAGCAAAAATAATTTTCAATAAAGTACATTTTTTGAAGAGGCAACAATTCAGTTAACATTACGACACTTAGAGTTAGATATATGTATATATATATATTTTTTTTATTTATTCTTCTATATATACATATATCTTTAATAGAGAGAACTTCTATGTTATGCTACGATTTGAGAAAGGCCGCATAGAGCACGAAGGCAACAGAGTTACAACATCAAACACGATTGCTAGAGTGCACATGCACACATATGGACTATATGCATATATATATGTATAGATAGAGTACATATATATATATATACACATACATATATAATATATAGACACACACACAGACACACATACAAAGTTACAGATGAGACTATATGAATTGTTGCTCTTAGCTTTTACATTCATTTAAGCTGCTTGGAATCGCATTTGGCTTAATCTAGGCTAATATATAGATACATATAAATACATATATACATATATATAGACATGTATCCATATATATGTATATAGGTATAGTATTTTATATTGTTTTTGTTTGTTCTGCTTAGCTTTACATAGTGCGGCGACTTTGTTCTATGTGGCCATGGAAACCATCTTGTGTTGCCCTTGCCTTGTTCTGTTCTGCAGCATGCCGACTATATACATAAATATATATAGATATAGATATATATCTCCACTGTGATTCACATGGCAAAGCTCTGCTGCAGCGCATTGCGCAGCTCATTGAGCACCATCGATCCAATCACCATCTTCTCGCAATTGACCAGCACCGTGAGCGCCTCGTCCGTTTGCCATTGCAGCGTGAGCAGCACGAGACTCTTGGAGCTCAGCGTTTGGCCGGCAAAGCAATGGAGCTGATTGCTGGTCGAGCTGTACGTGTGCGCCACATTGATGCATTCGTAGACCTTCTGCTTGAGCGTCAGCAGATCGGTTAATTCGCGCTGCACGCCGCGCAGCTCGCACTGATGCTCGTTCATGCCGCGCAGCTTGGCGCGCTCCTCCTTGTGATAGCTCTCGCTGATCTGCACGGCGCGCACCAACTCGCCAACTGGTGGCTTCAGCTGCACACGAGCACGGCCGCCGCTGGAGAGCAGCTCGAAGTCAATGGCATGCGTGCTATCGTTGAAATCGACGCCCAGAGTGCCGCTGGCTACCTGATCCGGCTGCAGCTGAGCGATCGGCGCGAACTCGCTGAGCTGCATGCCCGGCGGCAACTGTTGCTGGCCCATACGTATGCTGGTGAGCACCTGCTCGCTGCGATTCTTGAACTGCAGCTCAATCGAGCACATGGCCGCCGAATAGAGATGCGGCGCACGTGTGAAGCGATACGACAGCTGCAGTCCATGGCCGCTTACCTTGTTCAGCAGCTCCTTGTGCTTGAAGTCCGTGTACGAGGGGCCAACCAGCTCGATGCGATTGCTCGCCTGCACTGGCTGCAATGCCGCATGACCGGGCAACATTGGAGTGCCTGCAAATGAATATATCATTAAGTGAACGAAGTGAGAGAGAGGGGAAGAGAGAGAGAGAGAGGGGAAGAGAGCAGTGAGGTCTTACCTGGCGTCAGGAAGCCACCCAGCGAGGGTGTCATCACTGGCCCAATGGGCGGTATATCATCCAGATCCAGCAGCAGATCCAAATTGGTTTTCGCTGACGGCTGCGACTGCGATTCCGGCTGCTGCTTCGCCTGCATCTGGTCGACGGATGAATTATTCTTCTTGGATAGCGATTGTGACGTCTGCGGCTGCTCGGTATCGCTGGCCGAATCGCTGCCAGATTCGTCACTGCTGCTGCCACTGTAGAACGACGATTCACCGCTGTCGGAGGTGCCTGAGTTGGCGATTGCATTGTTGTTGTTGTTGTTGCCCGTCGAGGAAGCTCCAGCGGCAGCAACAGCAACAGCAAGTGGATCCATCGGATTGCTGCTGCTGCTGCTATTGTTGATGTCATCGATCAGCTGACCGCTAACAACGACCGGCTTAGTGGCCTTGCCTTGTGCTTGGGCTCGATCAGCCTTCGACGGCTCAACCGTCGCCCCTTGTTCCGGCTCGCTGTCGCTGCCGGAGGAAGCGTCGCTGCCAGAGGAGTCGCTGCTGCCGCTGCTGCTGCCACTCGAACCGGTGTAGGCGGATGACTTCTCTGATTCGGATAGGAAGCCCTTCTCGCCCGTCCCCTTGGCAGCGCCCTGCGACGAGGATTTGCTGCGCGCTGGGCTCTCGCCGGGCAGCTTCTCGTGCATATAGCCAGCGATGTTGCGCACACTCGTATCGGGTGCCACAGCGGGGAAGTCGGGAAGCTCCTTGTAGCCCGTCGCCTGCATATTCAAATAGTGAGACAGCGAACCCAGCTGATAGAGATTGCTGTCGCGATACTTGCTCTCCGGCACAGGTGCCGGCTTCGCGGCCAGGAATATGTCGCGTGCATGCCGGCTGAGCACAGTGCTGCTGCCGCTGGCGGGGAAGATGAACTGGCGCAAGAAGCGCGCTCGATCGCGCACATCGTAGTTGGTATCGTAGCGAGCCAGCGTAAAGACGTACTGGCAGAGCAGCGACGTCTGCTCCGGATTGGTCAGATACAGTTTGACGCCCAGATTGAGCACCTGCAGCTTGACCACATCCTGCTCGTCCACAAACGATTTGGCCATCTTGCGCAGCACATCGGGCGCTATCAACGGCACCTTCTCATTGTATTCGCCAATTAGCCAGATGATGGCCGCCCGGGCTGCTGCCACATTGATAAAGTCGATCAGCTTGGCCATTTGGGTGATAATCTCATAGTGTTCAGCGGCCTTGCTCTGCAGCAGCTTCTTGATGACCACCACGCTCTCAGCGACGACGTGTTCTAATTCAGAGAGAGCAAGAGAAAAAGTGAAGGATAGAGAGAGAGAGAGAGAGAGTAGTTAGATAGAGAGAACTAAGATTATATTATATTCATCTATGGCTCACCATCGTGATTGGAGAGTAGATGGACGAGGCCACTCAGGCAGGTCTCGGTGACAGCCTTGATGCTCGCCGCACAGCGTCCGATTGCCTGAATAGTGGCTGCCACGAAGGGCCGATCATTGCTGGAGATGTAGGTCTGGAATTCGCGCAAGATAAGCGATATGCTCGATGCCGACGCCAGATTCGTGAGTATGTCTAGCTTGAGTAGCTTGAGGTGCGTTGGATCGCTGGTGCGCACAAAGAACGATTTCAGGTGCGGCTCGAAGATCGCCTTGCGACGCGCCGACATCGATGCAATGCAATTGAGCACCACACTCTGTACCTCCTTGTGCGATCGCAATAGACGGATGAGTGCCTTGGCTATCAGCTGCACCTCGTTGCGGGGCGCCACATGGTGATACAGCTGGGCAACGGCCATCACAACGGAGGCGTTGCGCGACTGCAGCAGCGGCTTGGTCTGACGCAACAGTAGCCGATGGTCGAGATCGATGTGGTACCCGTTGTTGCTAGAGTTATTGTCGTTGTCCTTCTGCTTCTTGTCCTTGTCATTGTTGTTATTATTGCTGCTGCTTGACTTGCTGGACTTGGCCTTAGTCTTGCCCGCCGGCGCTTCATCATCACTGCTCTCCTCCGCATCGCTGCTGGAATTTGAGGACTCATCATAGAAGCGCTCATTGGCCGGCGCATCGGCATCCAGAGACTCGTGCTCCTGACCGTGCTCCTCGTCCGCATTGGGATCGACAAACTGTGTGCGCGCATAACGAGTCAGCATATTGATAATGATCACCTGACCCCATTCGTCCACATCCACAAGCAGATTGCACAGCTTGCGATAGTTCTTGTGTATCAGATCGACGCGCTCCGGACAAACCTGAATCGAATGAAAGAAACCATCATCAATGGCATGAAATTATTCGAATAGCATATAACTGGCTACTACCTCATCGAAGGCCATTACGGCGGATCCGACGACCAGGGTGGTGCGATCTGAGAGCAGCTTCTCAATGACCGTGACCAGCTCATCTTTTTGGTCGGCATCCAGCGAATAGAGCTTGGGTATGGCATGAGCCGCCGTCTTGCGCACGTAGGGACTAAGATCTGCGGCGCTGTCGCGGATCGCCAGCATTACGATGGGCACAATCATGTTGACCCGTATGGAAGAGAGCACGCGCAAGGCAGATGCGCGAATTAGCTGATTGGGATCCTTGAGTGCACGCTGAAATGTTGATATCGAAAGCAACGCCAAGTCCTGTTGCTCCTCGGCGTAGCGCACCAAGTATACATACACTAGCTTCTTTACCTCAATATTTTTGGAGACGACATTCTTGACGACAGCCGGGAAGAGATCGCTGGCATCTCGGCCACGAGCAATCATGCCAATGATGCGCTTCATCGCCTTAAGCTGGTTAAGGCCATCCTTGTTGCTGTCAAGCATCTGCTTGAGATCGTCATGTTTACGGCCATCACTTTGGAAGAATGCCGCACCGCTGGCCGGATCCGCACCGAACTCCACGTCCAGTCCCATTTGAGGTCGTTCGCCATAGGCGGCCACCGAGAACGGATTGCTGGCCGAGTTCTGTTGCATCTTACGGGTGGCTTTCCCAAATCAATTCTTGTAGCGTATATCGTTTTAATTTGTGCAGTGTGTGTTTGCTCCGTATGTATTGTTTGTGTGTGCAAAAAGAAGTGAAAGCTTTTCGTCGGAAATCTACTGATATTTTGCTACACTCCAGTTGGCAACGCACGGCGAATTCGTCTACCACAATTGCCAATACTTTGACATATCTGTCACACACTGGACACACTCGCACTGCAAAATTTGTGTTACCACTCGATAGGCAAGTGTCCACGCGTACAATAACGCCATTGATGCCAATAATCGATGACATGCATTGTTTACTAATGCAATAGCAACAATACAGTTGTTAATCGAATAGTGTGAATGCGAAAATGCAGCAATGGTAGGTATCGATACATGTATATTCAAAATGTACTTTATTTATTTAACGTCAATTAATTATTTAATTTATTGAATTTATAGAAAAAACGTATTAGCATGTAAAATTATTGTTTACTTTGGAAAAATAAAGCTAGTAAATATTTGAATTTTGATAAACAGTATCTTTTCAATTTTATTCACGTTTTCTTTTCCATTGCTGCAACGTTGCCAGTGAGAACAAGTAGTTGCGGCTTTTCCCGTATCGATAGTTACATCGATAGCCACATCGAACCGAACAACAACAACAGCCGCCGAGTGGTAGTTGAGGCAGACCATACTAAACGCCAGAGCGGTACTCGCGTCAATTAATGGCCAAATAATATTGAAAAAAGAACTAAAAAAAATAACTGCAAGCGAGATGAACTTTCCGCTAGCTAATTCCAACAAAGATACGTTGCGAGCGGCATGCAAGAAGTGTGGCTACGCGGGTCACCTGACCTACCAGTGCCGCAATTTTCTCAAGGTAAGCAAAGCCGCTATGCACAGGCGTATGACAAGAAGACAAGATCGGATCATAACAAATCTCGTCCATCGCTTAGGTTGATCCAAACAAGGAGATACTGCTCGATGTGGAAAGCACCAGCTCTGACTCGGAGCTTGATTATTTAACGCCGTTGACCGAACTGCGAGCCCAAGAGCTGAAAGCCGAAGGCGATATTGCACCAGTTGCAGATGCGGCCACAAAACCAGATAAGAAAAATAGCAGCAGCAAACACATCAGCAGCAGCAAACGCAGCAGCAGCAGCAGCAAAACAGTCGCAACGAAACACGCGAAAACCGAACGGCACAAGAAACGCAAGAGAAAGAGCAAGAAGCATAAGGAGCCGAAGATCAAAGCCAACAGTAAATTATCAGAGTTGTCCAAAAAGCAGAAGAAGCAACGCACCAGCAAAAAATCGAAACGTCGTCGAGCTACCAGCACCAGCAACAGCAGCTCCTCCAGCACCACATCAACCTCATCGTCCGACAGCGAATCAACGAGCAGCAGCGATACGGAATCGGACTCCAGCGACAACGAAGAGTCCAGTACCAGCGAATCGGATGAGTATGGGCGTAAAAAGAAGCGCCAGGGCAAATACAAACGAAAAGCTGAGACAACGGCGCTGCGTCGCAAAAAATCCAAGTCCAAACGCAAGAGACATCGTTCCGGCGCCAATGCCGGTGCCGGCTCCGGCGGCGTAGGAAGTGCAGCTGGCGCCAGCAGTTACCTCAGCAGTCTCAGCGATAGCAGCACCTACTAGCTAACAACGACTACCCAAAGCACTTGCAACGGCATTTAGTTGACTATCCTAGTTAAAGACGGCAAAACAAATGAAATGGAATGAGAAATTAGAGCAACCTAGGCTAGAGTTATTAGTACCATATATTGCGTGGATGAATCTGTGAAGCCAATTTAGTTATCGTGCGCTTCCTCAACCAAAAGCAAAGTTTCCAACACACACACACATAGACACCTACACTCTCCCACACACACACATAAATAAACGTTTCAACTTGTGTTAGTTTTAAGTTGACAATCCTCTCCTGAAAGTCTTGTATGATTTGCAAATATAACAAATTAGTTTGTACAAATCTGTTCAATGATACATCAATTTATTTACATTTGTAAATAACATATGCACATCGTTTACTTTTACTCTCAAAGGGCGCTGCCGCTTATCTACACGCACAGGCATATGTATGTACATACGTACATATGGGCGTTTGTTTAGTGCCAAGATCTGCTACGTCGGCCAGAATGAAATTATTAAGCTTAATTGCTAAGTATTTCTGGGACGATGTTCTTTCTAAGGTTGAATCTGAATTTTGGACCCTCAAATACAAATATATTACTGTATGCATACATATGTACATACATTACTTAATTTGAATGCACTTCAATTGGATGTATGTATGAGCGGCATACATACTTACGCATAACAGTAAACACGCATAGTTGCATTTTATGCAAAGCAGGTGTCTGTGACGTCATGCGCACGCGCTACCTTCACTGACTTTAGCTAATCAGAACGCTATTTACAATTTGTTTGCTGATTGTTCTGTCAGCCAAATTTATTTGATTGCAGCTTAAGACTTTTATTGGGAACTACTAACATAATTTACAATTGAACTTATCCTACGATTTGCTTAATTTACATTTAATAATCACGAAAGGTCTGGTGGATGTGTAACGTCACATAGACACCTACATAAATACAATAATCTCCTATTAAGGGAAACATGAGCTTTGTGTGCCGATTGCACTGCCAGATAAATTTAAAAAAATAATAATAATTTTTAAAGTGTGAGGCCTCGATCGAAAATGGTCTTAAGCATTTGAGTCAATCACTAACTATGATAATTTAACATATGATGTAGATAACACTTAACTTAACCTGCACACGCACACACACGCACGCGCACTGTTAATACATATATAATATAATACAAGGAAAGAGAACAGTGTGGTCAAGAGAAAGTGCCCTAATCTCTAGATTGGCGCTGGCGCAGCCTGGGGCTGTGGCTGTGCGGTCAATAGGCTAGTTGCTGTTGTCGATGTGGATGTTGTCGTTTCGCCATTGCTCGTATAATTGAGCAGAGCATTCTGCAGTAGGGACAGACGACGCTCAAGGCTCGATATCTTTGTCAAATACTTTTCGCAGTTCTCGCAGTCGGCGACTGAGAATGTTGCATTTCCAACGGGAACGATATCTGTCACGGAGGAGGAGGTGCCCTGCTTGGACATGGCCGCGATGAGCGCTGTATTCTGTTGCTTGAGCTCATTGTTCTGGGCCAGCAGCTCCTCGCAGAGGGCACACGTGGAGGCGCGCAGATCGGCGAGCGCCTGCTCTTTGGCCCGCAGACTCTTCATAAGCGAACGATTCTCCTTTTTGAAGTTGAGCAGCTTCTGCTCCAGCTCAAGCAGCTCATCCTCATTATCTGTGGCGCCGCGTGTCGTGTCCAGACTATCGTTGAGCTGTTGCATCCCATTGCTGTTGGCTACCCGGCTCATGGCCTGCAGAATGGTGTCCAGTTTCCTGGAATCCTGTGAGTCGACCGAAAGGGCCATCGAATCCCCGCTGCTCTCCTTCAATGTCAAGTTGCTGTTGCTTGTCAGCCGGCACATAGCCTGCAATATGGTGTCCATTTTCTTGTCCATGGCATGGCCAGTGGCCCGTTGCTCATCCAAATATACCTCCAGCTTACTAGTGGGTGACGTTGTAGATATAGTCCCTTCTGGCTTTGTAGTGCTGCTCTCTGGCAACGGCTTTTGCGACTTTTTAACGGAGCGTGCTCGGTGTGTAGTAATGCTGTCCTCTGTGGACTGTGTTGATTCACTTTCACTGTCGTAGGTAGGGGGCATTGGCTCCGGAATGGGAGGTGCTGCTGACGTTTCAGAGGTATTCTGTTTCAGCCGCGGCTGTGGCTGCGGCTGTGGCTGCGGCTGCGGCTGAGGCAATGTATTTGATGTAGGCGGCAATTCACTACTTGATTTGCCACCCTGATCGGAGCGCAACTCCTCGATGGACAGGCCGAACTTGGTTAGTGCAGCAGTGAACTCCTCCTCATCCTTGGCAACCTCGAAGCGCAGGCTCCAGAAACGCTGTTCATCGTCGTAGAACTGCATATACGATTCACGTAGTATCACATTTGTTGGTCCAGTACGCGGTGACGAGGACTGTGACGACTTGGTCAGCAGCAGGGTGCTCAGCAGTTGTGCCCGGCTCTTGTATACGACCAGCTTGGCAGCGCCGGCTGCATTGCGTGAGAGCGCAACGCCCACGCGTCCCACATTTTCGCTGCCATTGAATCCATAAGCCACCTTGGCCACCACCGTGTTCCAGCTTTCGACTGGCATTTGATCACGCTTGTTTCGCTTCATGGATGAAACAGTCATTGCTTTGAGCTTTTGTTGTTGATGCGATGGTTGTTGTTGTTGTTGGTCCTGCTGCTTGGTGGACGACTGTGGTTGGTAGCGCAAATTGCTGGACTCGTTTTGCAGCGGTTTACCATCGTCCTCAAAGATCTGGCGCAAATTACGTGGACCATCAGTGCTGCAAGGGCTAGAGATGAGTCAACTGAATAGTCATTTGTCTAGGCACTCACCTGTGCAGTTTATCGAAAAAGTCCTGATTGTTGTCGCGTCCAAAATCCATTGGAATTTTACTGCTTCTGAGCTCTGCTCTATATCGAATGAAATGACTGCTCCAAAATGTTTAGATTGGGACTCAAAGGCCAGATTTCTACAGCAGCGCCTACTGTCGTACGACCAGGGCTGCCACACTTTGTCAATTTATGCCAAAGCTAGAGATTATGGCGCATTTATTTGTTTTGTATCCGCTTTTTTTTTTTTTTTTTTTTGTAAGCACGAGATTGAATTACTTAAGTTAAGGTTTATAGTTTAAAAAATTATAGCATAAAAACTGGCAACGTATGCAATATTAGTATAAATAATTGAGTTCCTTTAAACCGCAATCAAAAATACAATAATCGTGGTCATTTTTAGTAGTAAATGTTTCAAGAATAAATCAACCGGTAAATGAGTAACGGCTATTAGAATAGCGAAAAGTGGGCAACAAGCATAATATACGACGCCTGACAGGTTTTGAGAGCTTCCTCTTAAATACTACAAAATTGCTTATTGATCCAGCGACTACGCTTGAGCTGCAGTATGGATTATAAATGGATTATATATGGTCATTTCATATAGATTCTAATCGAGACATAACATATATATGTGTGTAGTTAGTCTTTAGTGTTTGAATTAGTCTAAAGCCTTTGTGGCTTACGAAATCAAACATGGCTATATCGACTCAACAGAGACTGATAGAGATAAATAGAATATGGCGTTCCAGCTAAGAACGCAAAGTTGACTTAAAGGATCATATGAACTGAGCACAGATAACTTTGTAGCCAGCCCTATCAGCCGCAAAGAGGCTGCCAGATAGTGAAATGTTTTAAATTTTATATTAGGTATCGATAGCAAACTAAGTCGATATCAAAATTAAATGTCAAATTTAAAAATTATAAGTACTTGTTATCAGATTACCGTAGTCGAAAAAGATGAAATAGTAGGCCTGTCATTTTTATTTCAAAAGTAGAATACTTCGAGGTGTCCTACATTTTTCATTTCAATATAATACGTCGTCAATACGAAACACTACGTCAAATATCGAAAATATATTTATACTTAACTTTTTCGCGAATAGTGCTGCCAGAAGTTTTGACACCCACAGCTGTGGCAGCGCCTTACCGCGACTTTCTGGCGAATTTTAAAGAATTGACAAACGGGTCGCATTAAATTACATACATCGCGTACGAAATGTCCGATGATCCGGACTATCTTTTTGCACTGCAGCTGCAGGAGCAGCTCAATGAAAACACATCTGACAGCGCGTCGGAGCTATTTCATGTAAGTAACAACGCAGTTTTTACCACACAAAACCGCAAGAGTCAGAATTTCTTTAATCTATGGCTAGGCAAAGTCTGCGAAGAAGTCAAATCAAGATGACAGTGATTACAAACTGGCTATGAAGCTACAGGCCGAATTAAATGCCGAAGATGCAGACGTCAGTAGCAATACGAGCGTTGATGATGAAGGCATCAACATCATGGCTCTTGACATGACCAGCTCCAAATCTAAGAGTAACAGCAGCAACGACAACAAAAAGAATAAGAAAGATGTAAGCAAGAAGGATCCTCTAAGCGTAAATATAACACATTTCAGATCACAATTCGTTGCCTCTTATTTATGTGAAACCTTATCAGCGCAAGGAAAGTATGGACTTAATGAAGGCGCCCATATCTCCACCAGATGGCTATGATAACTATTTGGACCAAACACAGAATCTAGTGCATCCGGAGTGGGAGCTAGTTGATCCTACACCCGATATATTTGCCATGTTTGTACGCTTCGATCAGAAGTTTTTTCAGAGACGCCTGGGCGCCGTTGTTGTGGAGTGGAGCAAGCGCATGTATTCCTGTGCTGGCATTTGCTATCAGCGCGGTAATCGGTTTGTTAAGGAGGTGATCATACGGCTCAGCGAGCCGCTGCTAAAGCTGCGTCCACGCAAGGATTTGGTCGAGACATTGCTGGTGAGCTCTCGATGCCTATTCATGTATATCTATATCATCTAATATATCTGCAGCACGAAATGATTCATGCCTATTGCTTTGTGCTTAATATACGCGAGGGTAATGGCGGGCATGGACCAAACTTCAAGCGCATTATGGGCATCATTAACAAGGTCGCTGGCACCAATATAACAGTCTATCATAGCTTTCACGATGAAGTGGATGCCTATAAGACGCACATCTGGCGCTGCAATGGCGTCTGCCAATATCACAATCCATTCCAGGGCTGGGTGAAGCGCACCTCGAACCGGCCACCCGGTCCGAGCGATCAATGGTGGGCCAAGCATCAGCGCGATTGCGGCGGCACCTTTGAAAAGATTAGCGAGCCCTCCAAGCCTGCTGGCAAATCAATGCCTAAACCCAAGGGCTCGAAGTACACTACCAAATTTAAGGATGAGACGAGCTCAACAGCCGCTGAAGATATACGCAATTATTTTGGCAAGCCAAAGCATACAGTTAATTTGTTGCCACAAGTGCAGCCAGCTCTTGGTCTGCCGGGTGCTTTTCCGCCCACATCGTATCCGGGCTTGTCGAGCGATCCCTTTGGGACCCGCAAGCCAAACTCTGGCAGCAAAAAGGTTAGCAACGTGATCGGTTTCAAGGATCTAATCGACCTGAGCAGCGGCGACGAGGACAGCAAAGGGAATGTCAAGCCAACTGCTCCGATCCGCAACGAAATGCGAGGCCCGGGCTATAGCATGACCAATGGCAAGGCTGATGCCAGTGCCAGCCCAGCGCGTAAATCAGATGCTGTTAATCGCAATCATTTGCGTGAGGTGTGGTCAAAGCGCTTTGACAATGATAAAGAGAAGAAGGCCATAAAGCAAGAGCCAGAATTGAAGAGCGACAATCCAAGCAAGCGTCGCCGGGTTTCCGGCACTTCTGTTCGCTGGGAGTCGTACGACAACGATGTAATGATATGTAATGTGATTAATCCCGTCATAGATGTTTTAGACAGCGACGAGGAAACTCAAGCTGTAGAGCCCAAGTTGCCCACACCCGACGCCGCCAAAAAGATGCCACAACTGTCCAGCCAAGAGCGCACCATCAACATAAAGCGCGAGGTGATGGAGGACGAAACGTTGTACGGCGACGATGAGATCTTCATGATTGATGACGAGTACGATGATAGTGTCAGTGAATTGAGTGCTGCCGCCGAACTGGCCGATCAGTCGATCATCGATGATCTCTTCGGCGAGGATACGCTGCTGCAGGAGTTCCAGCGCGAGAATGATGTGGTGCCCTGCAGCTCGCGCTATCAATACGATGCTGGCAACGACATAACCAGCTGTCCCATTTGCTTTGAGAAAATGAAACGCTCTGAGTTCGCAAATCATCTGGAGGGATGTAGCATCATGATCAAGGTGGTGCCGCCATCCGTTAAACGGGCTGGTCAGCTGCCCTGCGACAGCAACAGCATCAACAAACCGAATTCGAAGTCGAAAGCAAGCAAGCGCAAATCCGCAGCATCAAAACGTCAAATTTTGAAGAGTTCCGGCTACTCGAGTGCCGATATAGCTGCTCTCGATCTCAGCTCATCCAGTTCGTCCAACGAGTCGGCCAAGACCAGCGAAAGTGATACCACACCACGTCAGATGCGCCAGCGCTCGCTCTACAAGCAGACCACTGGGTGTCCCAAATGCGGCCAGGAGCTGCTTGGGCATCAAATGGAGGCGCATCGCAAGATCTGCAAACGTTCCAAATAATTTAGCCACAGTTAATCATTCAGTTTAACCGTTAGACATTTAGTTGTTTTTTTTTCCCCCTTTTTTTTCCTTTTACTGTTTAGCTCTAATTTTCTGTTTAGTTCATACATACATATGTTGTCGGTGTGAATCTCGCAAATTTGTTCGTTAATACGGTCATCTAGAATTTCTGTTTATTTTCCTTAGCTTTCGCACATGAAACTAATGCCGCCAGCAAAATAAGTACTTAAAATATATGTATATGTATGTTGCGAATAGCATGCCGGAGAGTTATTTGACGCCTTGTTTATTAATTTATAGATATATATATATATATATATTGATTTTGCACCGCCAAAGGGGAGTAATCGATCTATAATACCTTACTGTAACAGAAGAAGGGAAGGAGGAGTAGCAGAATACCCTTTGGGTTATATACATATGTATATAAACAAAGAGAAAACTTTGTTTACGGCAAAGCTCTGAACGCGTGAAGATCACTAAACACCATGCAATGGAGTGAGACAGAAGACTATACGTGAGAGCGTGTGAGGTGGATGAGGTATGCGTAACAGACAAGCAGATTCAACGAGCAGCTCGAGCTAAGATGAGTCAGTGGCCCCTCTGCCAGTTGAGCACACCCCATCCACTGAAAAGATTTGATATCCAACAGCTAAATGCATATGCGCTTAGAGCTATTGACACTCGACGTCTGAGTGCCAATACAGTGGTTTATTTTGTATTTTATGATTGTTTATAATATTCTGCCAAAATAACGCAAATTCGGCTTATGGGCATAGCGCATTGCTAGTGCCGGCCAATGGACAACGAACATGTCTACGAGTGGCAATAGGAGGCGACCGCTCAGCGAGAGCGTCTCGACACGGCAAAAGCTTTCCACAAACACGATCTTGCTGTGACCGGGCAGGCGGCCAAGCAGACGCAATAGATAAGCCGCATAGCAATAGGGTACACAGGTGCCGGGCCCATTGCAGAGCACAAGCTGAGGACGATCGCGCCAAATGAGCCAGCAGCTCCAGAACAGTGCCCAAAGCGTTGTGAATATGCTGGTGAACCAACTTTGGCCGACACTACGGCTGCGCGGCACACGTACAAAGTCGCTATCCCTTAAGGCCGGCAGTGCGGAGCACATTTGCCTTTGCGAAGTCTCGTCGCTGTTGGCCACAATATAACGTACAGATTGGTATTGCTTGAGGTCATCGTGCTGCATTAGTGCTTGATTGATTTTACACATTTCGGCTGTGTGTCCGCCAGAGCCGAGGATGACATAAATGGGCTGTGCCGTTGCCTTATTTTGGCACATTTTTCTTTGACAAAAATAAATCAAGCTTTAGAATTTGCATTTGTTTACGTTTTTTCGATAACAAATATCTAGTAACCCCAAGTCGTTGGTATATGGTCACTCGATTAAATGCGTTGCGCAGTTTTGCGCATTTCTGCTCAGAATGCGTAAAGGAACGATTTAAATAAATTGCAGGAAACATTTGTTCGAACTTATTGGTTTTTTAATCATATGTGAACGGATCTTAGGCAGCAGCTCAGCAACTTTAGCAGCACCCAGGCCTAAAGAATGTCGGAAGATCCACGAAATGAGGCTGTGGTGCGGAAGTTGGAGAAACTAGTGAAGTGCTTAGTTGGAAAAGAAGTGAGTCAAATAAACTATTTAAATTCATGAATTGCAATTAAATGAGCAAGCTTTCTGTCCGCTGTTGCAGTTAACAAATGCTAAAATTAACTCGCTATTGCATTATGCAGTGCACAAGGTACGCAACCATCGCTACCTGAGCACCAATAGCCATCAGGTAAGCCGCTCCGTCGACAACTTGGTCGACCGCTTCCACTATGAGGGCTTGATGCACCAGGCGAAGGCTGTCCGCTTCTTGTGCTCTCTGATAATGAACCACGGAGGATGGAAGGAGCACTATGAAGTGGATGTACAATATTCCCTTATCGATTTCCTCCTCCACATGACATACGAGCCCATTCAGACCCATCGACGCAACCGACTATTGATGGAGGAGCGCCTTCTGGCAATACGCGGTGCCATCAAATCTGCTCCGTTTCTTAATGAGCCCAAAAAGTTGACCGAGCCGAATCCTGCCGAGACCGACATCGACTGGGTGAAATTGCTAGGTCAAGATTTCATTGAGCTTCCCAGCGATCGCTACGACAGCGATAGCAGCTTAAGCGTAAGTTTTCCCCTCGTTTATTACACTTGAAATTGTGATTTTATCCATTGTCGCCTTTAAGGATTGGACCGAAGAAAGCAGCAGCGAGGAGAGCTCACACTACGAGGCAGAGCAATATGCCATGACAAGCCTGGATCAGCGTGAAATGGCGAGGGTCTATGCCGAAAGCCGAACTTATCCCATTGGCACGAACACCTTCGTACCGGCGTCCCAGCGGAAACCTGGGCGCAAAAGGCCAAAGTTCAGCATTATACAGCCACAGTGCATCTCCTTCAGTGGCATACAGGCGCGGCACAATTGGTGTACCCAGCCCATTCTAGAGGAGCTGAAGCCACCACGGCCGCAAAAAGATGTCAGCAATTACATTGTCGATCCCACTCATTTGGCTCGAACGATCCATTCACATTGGTGGCGCGACGACATCAACCTCCACACTCTGACGCCAACCAAAAATCCGTGCGCCAACTTTGCCATTGCCCATGTCCAGCATTTAAATCGATATGAGCGCGACCTGGTTAAGCACTCGCTGCCCAAGACAGTCAACGAGACGTGCCTGCTCCGAGAGATCATCTTTATGTTTTTCGAGCCAGCCGATTGTTGCTTCTTTGAGGTGCAGCCGGAGACGTTGCAAATTAACGTCCGCTCGAATGTGTCCATCTGCAGCGTTAGCCATGTGAGTGAAATACGATTCCTTGCAGTAGTTCAATCCACGACAATTTAGGTCTTCCCATAGGAGACACTCAAGACCACGCTGGAGGAGGAGATTCTGCCGGCCCTTCAGGCCATGTACCGGCTGCGCCAGTTGGTCAAGGATCTGTTGAGGCCCAGTGGCGGCAAGACGACGACGGGCACTCTGGAGTGCTTCGCTGTCGGCCTGCGTGATCTCATGCAGCCGATCGTGCAGCGTCTGCTGGCCTTCGAGCGACGGATGCTCGACAAGGCAGCCGGTAAAAAGGAGTCGGGACTGACGCTAATTTCCTTTATGCTCCACATGCGAGAGCAATTCAAGCAGCTGCAGGAGCTTGATCTGGTGGCTTCCGATGCCGTTATTGTGGCGCCGCCGCATCTGAGAAGCGCCTATCTGCTGACACAGCTCTTCAAGCACACCCGAATGCATGTGACCTATCAGAAGACGGTGACCGCACTGCTATTGATGACGCTGCGGCGCTTCTGCGACATCAGCGACAATTGGTGGCGGCATGCGGAGCTGAATGACAGCCGACAGGAGTACGTCGTGGAATACAGCAGCGCCGACGGTCAGGGCATATGCGAGCGTCGCCTGCCAGCAAATGCGCCGCCTGCGCATAAAGCGATTCTGGCGGAGCTACAGGATTGTGAATTCTATAAGCTGCTCATCACTTACGCCATGGAATCGGGCGAGACGCAGGATCTGCTGGCCAGTATTAATTTGCTAGGCGATCTGGTGAACACAACACATCAGTTGAAGCCACTGCACGAGGACCTGATCAGCAACTACTTTGACGAGCTGAAATGCTTTGAGGGCTGTGCTCAGCCAACGGGCCGCCGGCGCGAAAGCGTTTTGGATGTGGGCCGTCAGGAGCTGTGCCAGTTTTATGAACGGACTCTGAAGGCCACTGCCCAGGTCGGTGATCCCAAGATCATGAACCTATTCAATCGACACATACGTTGCAAACAGGCGCGGGCCATCGAAATGGAACATGAGCCGCCGCCGTTGCAAGTGCTCGACATTCTCGAAGCATTGGAGAAGTGCACCAAACTGCAGCTGCCACAATTGATGCCACGTGCTCTGGGCAAGGTGCTGCGACAGCGTTGCGATCAGGCCAATGTCTATGTGATGCATTGGTATCGCGAGGAGCTGGACATTGCCGAGCACGTGCACTTCCTGCGGCACGTGTTCATGTTCGAGGCAGACTATCTAATGTATCCGTTCTACATTAATCTCTTTCGCCAAATCGAGTCCGGCCAGAATAGTGCGTCCTCGTCGGACCTCACCACAGAACTGTACGACATTCTGGACATTCACTATCCGAACATGGCCTGTGAGCTGTATGTGGAGCTCATCTCACGCTCGCGCGCCCAATCCATAAAGGTTTACGAGGCACTGAATGGCATTGGTATGGTCTATATGATGCCACCGGCTCTAGCCCGCATCATTACGCCGAGCCATATGATATCCTATAATAACATCTGGCGTCTCATGCTTAAGGTCAAGTGGGCCGCATGGAAGCTGGAGCACATGTCCTTCATCAGGCGCAAGGACACTGAGATATACGGCCCGCTCGATCTGGTTGGATTGACGGTGCGCCGATTGGAAATCTTACGCTTCTGGTTGATCAACATGATCAGCAGCCTGCACACACATCTCTGCACTTATGTGGTGCAGTCAATTGGCAGCCAGTTTGAGGCCGAGCTGCAGAAGGTATACACGATACGTGAGCTGGCTAAACTGCATCACGAGTATCTGGGCTGTCTCTCCAAGCACTGCCTGCTAACCGAGGAGTTTGAGGAGTTTCACAGCGCTCTGGAGCAGATCTTCCATTTGATCTTTGTGCTGGACATGGAGTGGAATAGCTGCGGCAACTATCTGAATGTATCCCATGCTCTCAGCCTGGACATAAGCTCCGACAATACGCTGAGTCTGGATGAGGGCGATAGTTATTATCATACCGAGGAGGAAAACAAAGCCATGGAGTACCTTGCCCTCAATCAAGTCGGCGAAATTGAGGGCACCTATATACGTTGCCATCAGATGATAGCCAGCATCCTGACCACTCTCGTCTACAAGCATGATCAAAAATTCTGTAAGTGATAATTCGAAACACTAAAATATTAGCACGATCCGTTAGCTAATCTCTCTCCCTCTCTCTCTGCAGTAAACTCTCTGGAGGTAGCCATCAGCTCCAGTCTGCCCTGTTAAGTGAATCTCAATCCACAACAAAAAAAAGTATTGAAATTAAATCAATTAATTGTACAATTTACATTTGAATTTTATTAATCATATTAAGCGTATTTATATAAATTGTAAGTGTTACGAAATGCGATTTGAATTCTATTAATTAAAAAACTAAATTACATTTATTTTTAAAGCATTATTATGTTTTGTCTTATTTTTCAAATATTTCTAAGCGAGAGGAAGTAAGCTGAGCTTTCATATCTCTCTCTTTCTCCGTTACTTGCATCGTAAGCTATTGAATATCTGGCAGCGCTAAATTTGAATATCGATATATGTGCATCGATACTTGCCATTTCTGATCTTGCTGTATGTAATGCAGTGCTGCCCATCATAAAAATCAATTGGCCGCACTTTAACTGCAATCGTTTGAATCGCAAATATAGTATATTTAGTTGAAGCCGTATTTCTGTAGAATAATGGCAAGCAAGCGGTGTCCATGGTTGTCCTGGCAACCGAGGCCGGCAATAACAAAGTAGTTAAAATACAAAACGGCATTTGTAAGTTTATGCAGCTTGTAAAGATGGAAGTGGATATGGAGATTAAGAGTAGCAGCAGCTACTATAATTATGGACAGCCACGTATGTATGAAAACAAATGAAAAGTAAGCTAAATTCGAATCGAAGTCAATTAGACATTCATCTTGCAGTTATACCACTAAAGTCGAATTTGATCTTGCAAATGCTGCTGCAAGCAAATGCCTATGTCTCAATAGTATGGAGCGTCAGCTATTTGCTGCAACTATGCATCTGGGTGAGAGTTGACTCGAGTGGGAGAACTTTCAATATGTATATTGAACTAAATGTAATGCTTGCAGTCGAATATGCTGTGGAACTATACGGGTCTGGCCATGCTACTAGCCTACGTGCTGGCCGTTGGTACCGAGTCGCTGCGGCTCTATGCCAGCTACTCCATCAATCTAACCCCAAATGCCACGACCATGTGGTTGCTTCTAACACTGACGCCCTGTGTGCTATTGCCTGCCTTGGTCTACTTGCGTCTGGCAAGTAGTCTTGGCAGTCTCTGGCTACACTTGCTATCGCATGCTCAGTTTGTGCTCATCGGATTGGAGGCGATATCGGCGCTCATCTATCACATTTACAGCCTGGCCACCGTCAAGAGGAACGCACTCAAATCAAATGGGTAGATAGGTTTATGTGACATAACATTAAATGTGTGCATGTGGGTCTGTGCATTCCTAAATATTATTAACATTGTCTATTATATTAGATCTTAAGCTAAGCTAAAGCAAATGGCAAATCACACTTTGGTCGCATCGTCCAAATTGTGCGCCTTGAGCAGAGCATCAATCCGATCCAGATGCGTTCGCATTGTAGGCAAATAATTAGTCAGCACCTCAATGTTCTCCAGCTGTGCGGGTCCCTGGCCAAGCAGCTGGCTACGCGTGGGCACCCAGCTATAGATGATCTGAAAGAGTAGTCGAGGATCGTCAAGAGCTAAGATCAGGCATATGGATTTGCATGGACTCACCTTGATCGTGTTCTGCACAATGAAGCCATGATAGGGCTTCAGCGTTTTCTCATACGCATCCTGCAGATGCGGCTTGAGCGTCTCCTTGTTCTGGGCATCGTTGTAGATGTTCTCGAAGAAGGTGCAGATCAGCTGGAGGCCACGCTTCAGCCAAAGCAACGCTGTCGCTGCATAGTCGTCCACATTCACATTCAGCACAATCATATCTTCCAGATAGTGGTATTTGAGAACGTCCGTGCCATAGACTTTAGTTAGTTTCTATCAAATTGAAGCATAATCAAAATATTAGATCATACATACGGACGGATGGATGGACGGACGGACATGCTTTTATCTCCATAGACTTACGTTTATATTCCCATTCATATCTTTGATAACGGGCGTAAAGAGTTTGCCAAAGGTCTCTGTGCGGGTATTTAGATAAACAGTTACTTGCATGATCGATCGATCGATCCACAGACAAAACTTACCAATTACAGTTACAATCTCCTTGGCCGCATTCAGAAACGCCTGCGTCTCGATCTTGTCCTCCGCTGTGGCGGGAAAACCCTTCAGCACCTTGAACTGTATGCGAGCATCGGCCATAGTTCTATATATAAATATATATATATATATTTGATACTTGATTTACGATATATATATATATATGTATAGGATCGATTTGAGTTGCTACAGCTCCAGCTGAGGTCTGAAATGTGAATGAGCAGCCCAGTCAGCGCCCACAATTAGCCAACGTAATCGTTTAGTCGTGTCTTCTGCACTACTTTATTTTTGTTTTTATTTTTGTGCTGTTGTTGTTATTGTTGTTGATATTGAACATCAAATATATGACTCTTTTGCCCATATACGTATGTAGGCAACGTTTGTTATATTTGTTTTATCTTATCAGTGCCAAAAAAATTGTTATTTTTTGATTTTGATTTTGTTTGCCTTTTTTTTTTTTTTTGTTTGCCTTTTGTTTCTATCAAAATACTTTTTCATTATCGAATGGCGAACTAAAGCCTCAGAAATTAAAATAATACGGAAAACTCGCTGAGAAATACGAGTTCTTAGTTCTTTTTTTTTTTTATTACAGCAACTATCAGTGAGGCACAGTGGTTCGCATGGCAACGAAACACAGCCCAAAATGTACATTTCAGATTTGGAATAAGAAAATGAAATAAAAGCATTAAACTTAAGCATATTTCTTATATGAATCATTATTATTTTGCCAAAGATATATAAATAAGAGAGATAAGCAAAATTAAAAATCATATATATTAATATTGCATATGTGAATCATCGATATTTTTGCTTATCTTATATATTTATATATGGGCATTTCTCCAGAAATGACAGCTTTTTATATATATCTACAACCTATCAAGATTTGAATTTCAGTATAAATTGTTTAATTAGTTCAATTGAGTCATTTTGCTCAACTAGTTCAGTTCAGTTAATGAGCAAAATATATGAAGTTAAATTTACACAGCAGTGGAACTAGTCAATGGACTACACAATTGCTCGCAATACATCATTATTTGAACCACACTGAACTAGTTCATTTTAGGTGTGCATTTGCATTGTTTCCCTTCTAATTTTTCTTTTTTTTTATTATAGAACTTCAGCACTGCTGAATAAAAGTAATCTTTACATATGTATATATACACTGCTGTAATAAATGCATTTTCTTATTGTTTGTTAACAATTTGTTTGCATTGTATTAATCGAGCGCTATTTGACAGTGTTTGCCCCACTGTGCCACACTGCTGACAACGCAGCAGCTTTAACCCACTTGACTTGGGCAATCGTGGCGAGAGTCTTAAAGCTCTTGCGCTCACTCTCTCCCTCGCTCGCTCACTCACTCTCTCCCTCTCTCGCTCTCTACCAACTAAACCTGTCTCAAATTCTGATGCAGTTCACCTCTCTTACAACTTGAGCTCTCCTAGCAGCCACATAGAACACCACTCACAGCACTTGTACGTGTTGAGTCAATAATTCCCCATCCAAATGTGAATCATCGCCATGCGCGTGATTACCATTGAATGGCCGAGATATGTCCCTGCATGAATCACATTAGAATTGGACCTTACCAATTATTGGGGCAGGACGGTATTTGGCTTTGTCATTTACGACCCATTGAATATCTACAATGTATGTTCATGTTTTTTTGTCCGATTATTTATCTATCAAATAATCATTTCTATACTCGTTCACATACCGAATAGAGTATATTGGTATTACATCTTACATCTTATATGTATATTTTGACTGTTAGAAAACTTATTGATAAAAATTAAAAAAAATATATAAATTTATATATATTACATTATTATGTAGCACCTACCTATATTATTTAATGATTCTCTTTGTTAAATAAGAAATTTACATGCAAATAGTTTTCACTCATTTTCCACATCATTTAAGGAATATTGAAAGACTCACCTGATTTTTAAAATTAAAATTTAATTTAGTTGATTTTGTATTGGATTGCTTTAGGAGTTGGTTTGGCTCCTGGTTCCTTTGGCCTCACGTCTCCCTAATGTATTCCAGAATTCTCTTCCAAGTCTTCTGACTTTAATCAGTTGCTCTTCAGTCTTTTTTCTGCCTTCTTCGGCTAATCTCTTATCGTCTCTTTAATCTCTTCACTCAATTCCTCTGTTTCTCTTGGTTCTTCTGCTGCTTCTTCTAGTCTCACTTCTCCACTTTTGTTCCTTCTACTGTGGTCTCGTCACAGGCCAGACGCTTGGTATCCCCCTCAATGGTCAGCACAAAGACGTAGTGCGTTCTCTGTGTGGCCACTAGATGCCAGAGCGCGTCGGGCAGCTGAAAGCGATGAATGGCTGGCTCCGACTGGAAAGCCTCGTAGTGTGCTGCCAGGCTGTTGCGATTGCAGCGCAACTCGATGAGGCGCAGCGGCACACTGGACACAATTTCCTTGCTAGCCGGCAGCAGCTGAATCTCTGGTGCCGCCGAGGTGCTCACTTGCAGATCGGGCTGCAGCCAACGATGCTGGGCTAGAACGATTGCACAATTCTGGGCAAAGTAAAAGCTATCGTTGCGTCGCTGAGCGTGATAGTTATCCAGAAATTTACTGCTCGCCGGTTGCTTAATTTTTAGCTGCGTGAAACGTGGTCGATGCAGAGATGTGGTTCCCTCTGCTGCTGCTACTGCTGGTGTGGACACCAAACGCTGTGGCAAATGCTCTGTGGGCTGGTCAACGGTTAGCACACGATTCAGGTAATCGAAGCCGTGGCCCATGACACCCTCAAGGGTGTGACCCAGATCGAAACAGTGTCCCAGCTCGTGACAGACGGCGCCCAGGGTGCTGGCATAGACGCCGCCGTAGGTGCGCCGATAGTTGCTCTCGTCGGGCAGGCGGGTCACATCCACGCGCTCAGTGCTCCGTATGCAATTGCCAATGTCGGCGAAGCGTTGCGGCCACGCATAGAAATGGCCACTGCCAAAGAGCGCCAATCCCCCGCCGCCCAGAGCGGCGTGCGCGTGCAAATGCCGCCGGATGTTCGCGTACGAGTAATCCCCACTTGCTGCAACCGCGGCGCCGTTATACCACGTGCAGCCCACAAAAGCGACGAATTTCACCTGGAGATGATGTCCCCACTCGGGGCTGGCAAGTATTTCGCTGGCGAATCGCTGCCAGAGCTCGTCCTCGCTGCACTGGCGCGCCTCCTGGCAGCTCAGCTGTGAGCGAAACACGCAACAGGCGCCGTTCAAAGTAAATGTGCGATTTGTATAGCCGGCGGCGCTCAGTTTATGCGCATAGATGCACTGCACCAGGCGTAAATTAAGATCAATTAAGTCACAGCGTTGCTTTGTCTCCTGCTGCTCTTCCAGCTCACCCTCCTTATTTTTCGCGTTGTTTCGGCAAACCAAATACAGCGGCTGGACTCGATAGGCACTCCTCCTGGGCTGATAACTGAACTGTAGTTGACGCTGTCCGCTGCAGCAGTGCAGCTGAAGCTCACAATTCACAGCGGGCTCTGACTCTGTGCTTGATTCCGATTTCGACAACTCTTGGGACAAATCGAAGAGCAGTTTGAATTCACTTGAGGTGGAAAGCTGTGTCAGTTGTTCATGATTTCTTTTACGCAGCACAAGAGTCGCCTTCAGATGCTGGGCACTGGCACAGATCGGCTGCAGTCGTCCCTTGATCAGCAGCAGACTGTGCTCCACCTTATCCGCCTCTTTAAGGGGTTCAACTTCAATTTTATGGATACGCTTACAGACATTAACGTCGCTGGTCATTGCTCCCAGCCGGCGTACGTCACTGTCCACACTCACACATGCATATATTCACAAATGTAAACATGCACTTGAAAACAGCTGACAGCTGCAAGTAACAGCTGATAGAGCTACATAGATCTGGGCTACAGAGCGTGACACGAACAGTACGCAGCGCAAAATGCATATTATATGTTAAATGCAACGAAAACTAATTGTGCTTAAAAGAAGTGGATTTGCTTAGTTTGACAATTTGAAAAGATATGGTTTAGAGCAAAATTAACCTTTTATGTCAATATGTGAAGCATCTGGTTCACGAGCCGAGGTCAGGAAACATTGAGCGCTCATAATAATCGATAGCTCAAAGTTTGAAAAAAGTAATTCAATTTATGATCGATATATCGTTTAAATAAAAGCTGAAACCTGAAACTGAATGCATTTTTGCTAGTGTTTTTATTATAAATATTTCTTCATTTTAGAATATTAAGTGCCGACCCGTTTGACAAAGGGAATAAATGGAAAGGGAAGGGAATAAATGAAATAAACACATTTTTTGGGCAGACAACGAAAAGGTGAACCGCAGATCGCTTATCAGTCATTTATTTAATTATTTATATATGTAGCTAAACAGAATTTAAAATTATTTCCACTCGTCGTTGACGCAATCGGGTTCATGACCTCCGCTCAAATGAAAGCTAATCAAAGCACAAACCGGTTCTTGGATTCCTTATAACCTTAAACTTAAGAATAAGTAGCTGCTGGCAGAAATTTCGGAGATTCGGATTATTATGATGCATTCTTCATATATTAGCTAAGTTTGCCATTATGCATAGATCGGTATTTGGATATGCGCTCCATGTACTCCTCATGCTTTTCCAAGCTGGCCAATAGGCCGCCTTTATTTACAGGCGAATCGTTGGGGCCGTAGCTAATGGGCTCGTCGTCGAGCGTGGACATAGCGCCGCCAAGGGCTCGCAGTATGGCTTCGCCCGCACAAATGTCCCACTTCTTGATGATGGAGCTATGCAGATAGGCAGTTGCATTGTTTGCCACTACCTGGAGCACCTTGTAGCCAGCGCCGGCAGCGGTCAGCAAGCTAACCTGCTCACCGAACACATTGCGCGCTACATCCTTGACGGCGGCTGCATGCGAGCGGGAAACTGTGATGACGGGCTGATCCGACTTCAGGCGCGGCAGCTTGCGCAATTCATCCAGATACTCGGACATGCTGTGGCCAACCCACGCCCAGGCGGTCTGACCGCTGAAGGGATTATGTATGACACCAATCACTGGACGACCGGCGACGGCAACGCACACCATCGTCGTCACGTACTCGTACAGCTCCTCTGGATGAGTAAAGGGAGTTCAGATTTTATGGCAAGCAAATATAGCAGCACTCGTACCTGTAAACTCCTTGGTGGCATCCAGTGGATCTACCCAAATGGTTACATCCTGCGCTGTGACTGACACGTCGGGCACAACGGCCGTCTCAGGGAGCACGTTGGGATCCAGATCGAAGCTGTGCGCATCTTTGCATTGCTCCTTGTCCTCTTCGGAGAAGATGTGAACACGTGGAAAGATGCGCTGCAGGCCCTGCTTCATCACACAATGCGAACGGGCATCTGCATCCGTATATGGATCGTTAACACCTTCGGCCGTTTTGCCTTTGCTGCGCTCCTTGAGCTGTCGCGAATGCGCTACGTCCAGAACCTCGAGTCCGCCCCGCTGCGCCGCCTGTATAGCTGCGATAAGCATTTTGCGCAGATTTACTTTATTGTCGCTGCGCAGCATGCCATAGATGGCGGGTCGTTCATCCTTGTGGTAGTTGAGAAAGTAGACCAGCACAATGGTCAACAGGATGGCCGTTATGGTAGCTGGAACCCGATTTATACGTATCGTGCGTCCGTTCATCTTGTCTAACGGTTTCCTACTCATCAGGAATCACACAACGTTGTTCAACGTGCCACTGGGCGTAGGTAATGCCAGATCAGCAGCACAGATGCTAGACGCTCTCGAAAGAAAAAAAAAAACGAAAAAAAAAAAACAAAACGAACAAAAATACAGTCAACAAAGCCCAACAACAAGTGCCGAAAGACGACTCGATGGCAGCATTGGTGTGTTATTAAACAAATAGCGTTCGCGGGCCACTGTCTTCAGACGAAGACAGTGAGAGACAGAGAGCGCGCGAGCAAGAGTAGCTGCGTATGTGAGCCAGAGAGCGGCTCCAAAACCACGTCGCGTTATTTCACCCTTGCGTTTGTTGTTCAAAACAAACCAATTGTGTAAAAAAAAATAAAAAGAGTCAACAAAAACTGTGACATGAGGCGTCACATGCAAAATTGTGGTGGCCGGTCGATGACAACTGCACTGAATTAATAATCGGCTAAATTGATTTAAATTTAAAATCTATATTTTGTCCTATTTTAAAATTAATATTTAACAGTCATTATTTACGTTAATAAAACTTAAAAATTTCACTATGTGCTTAACATAAGCTCTAACAAATTTATTTTGATTTTTTTTTTGGCTCCAAATTTAAATTCACACTCACGGTCCGATGCAATCGACCATTGAAAAGCTTGCAGCCCTGCCGCGCGCTTTTAAAACCTCTTGACAAGGTGGCAGCGTAGCAATATAACTGTTTCTGGTGGCCGAAAAATAATACTTTTCGTAAAGTACCATGCTAAAACGTGAGTTGCAAAGCATTCAGCTAAAGCTGTCCGATTTGGAGGAATATGAAGCTGTACGAAGACGCAACAAATTAAAAGCAGCTATTGATGCAGGCAGAGCTTCATCTGCCACGGCCACCGCCACTGAAACAGCGCTATCTTCTACCAGCGACTCGACCTCCGAGACACCCATAACCCAGCGGCAGATGGATGACCTGCCGCCAGCAACTGGCTGGTCGACAGCTGTGATTACCAGTAGCAGTAACACCAATTCCGGTTCCACAGAGGATGATACCAGCGTGGTGGCCGTAGCCGACGACAACGATACAGTCGCAGAGCTGAGCGATGATGGCTGGGTGGATGTTGACGAGGAGGACGGTGCTCGAGGTGGCGAGTAATATAATGGGCCAAAGTAGCACATCACCATCTACACATACATATGTACAAAATACCTGAACTGTTCACCATTATGTCTAAGGCGCATCGTAGAATACCAGCGAAAGTCTAAAGTTTTAATAAACCGAATTTATACACATTTTAAAATAGAATTTCTTTCTCTGTTTGTCTTCCATAACGGCATTGGCATAACAGCTTTTGCATACGAGCTTTTTAACTGTTTACACACACGAGTATGCAACATGCAAGTAAAGCTTTGACGGCTCCGAGCGGCGCTCGATTTGAACTGTCGAAAGCTATGCGGCCAAATGGCGAACGAACACATAATGGCAGACAATGAATCCTCAGGTGGTCGTTGCGCAAATGCCACACGGTCGGTCAATGCGGCATTGTCAGCCGCCGTGTGCGCCTGTCTGTCCGTATTCGCGCAACAAAACAAAACGTGAACCGTGTATCGTGAAACGTGAATCGAGCGCGCTGCAAGGATTGAATTGAAATACGGCCGGTGCACCGAGCGACTTCAAATTTCGAGCTCCTTCGCGGAGTTCATGTGCGTGCGTGACAAAATTGCGTTAAATGGGGCTAATTGTTTGTTGTCATCCAAATTAGCGCGAGCCTTCAAATTAATTACGTGAGCAAATTGGATTTTGCGTCGACGTTTTCGCTGGTGACCGTGACCTGCAGTCGAAAAGATCGACCCACGTGCGCCAACCCTCCGTCCCACTCTCCCTATTCACGGTTTCCTCGGTTTCCTGCCATTCGGCCAAGCCAAATGTAAGTTAAACGTGACAGACAGAGACCGAGACCAAGACCGAGCAACTGACAGACATTCACATATGCACGAAACATGCAAATGGCGGTGTTGCATCGATATAACCACCTGTCATACACACACACAGACATACACATGTATTCACAAGTGACTGGCACGGGATGCGGCACGTGCAGTGCACAGCGGCAATAAAAACAAAAGATATGTTACAGTGGAGCTTCGTTAAAAAGTAATTGGTATAAATTGTCGACCGTTTAAGGCACACTAGAAGAAAAACTAAGGTTTTCTAAGGAATACATTTTAAAGTTACAAAAATGATCGAAATCTGAAAATTCTTTTATTTAAAAAGACCTTCAATGTCGACTGATTTGAATTGTAAATAAATTAAATTATTCATCAGCAATTTAGTATCATGGTTCATGAATATACAAATACGGATTCACGAACCGAACTCCAAAACAGTTCATGCGAACGAATCTGCAAGACAGTTCATGCGAACCGATCCTTCTAACGATTATGCAGCCCTGGTTAAAAGATAGCTTTCGAACATTCGCTCTAGCGCTCAATGAAATTCATAATTACTTTTGCTTTGTTCTCTCAGATTTTTCGCCAAGTGTAAAAAAATTGAATTTGAGCCAAGGAGCTGTGTATATTGTATGGAATATGTGCCTCTACTTGGCTTGGTCAAGGTTATTCCCGCAGAGCGGCTGACCGTTTCGTCTGGCTGGACATACATAGGGAGCCTTTCATTAGTTGCACATAATTAGCTCGACTCACTAGCACACACACACATACACAGCCTGATACAGCAATCAGATACATATGTATCCCCGTGCCTGCTGCTGTTGCTGCTCATATTGCCGGAGGGTTTCCCTCAACAGGTGCGACAATGCCACGCGCCGGCTGCTCTCACTGATTTCCCACAGCCCGCATCGTGCCATGCAGCTGCCTGCATTATTAATGCGGCACAATGGACAAGTGCATGTTAAATAGAAAGCAGCTACAATGCAAACGGCCCCACTGACCTGTGTGTTAGTGTGACTTAAGCCTTCCAGCTTCCTCATCATCAACGCCCTTCTACCGGATCCCCCTTCCCGTACTTCAGCCCCTTCCGCTGCAGCAGCCGCCTTTGCTGCTTTCGCTGTCAGCCTCTGTCTCAGTGCCATCACAAGTTTCTGCGAGCGGTTGCCTGCTTTTAGGCGGCCATGTTTTCATCTGTTCTGCTTTATTGTTGTTCTCTCCCTCTCCCTCTTCTCCTTAGCTGTTGTTGTTGCTCTTGTTCGTGTAAGTGTGCTTCAGCATGCAAAAACAATATGGCTGCACACTTTGCAGTTGTTTATTCAATGCACATACACACACACACACACACACATACAGCTTCATAGATGTGCCTATTCACACACATACACATATATACATATATTAATATCGATAAATTTGCTTGTGTATTTGTGCACTGCAGCGTTTTGTCAGCTAATTTGCATGAATTTTATTTCTGTGGGCGTGTCAAAGGGGCCGCTAGATGGCATGGCTTGAAGTTATTTTTCATGCTGACTGCACAGGAACATAATGGCAAATGAGAATGACAACTGATTGACAACAACTACAACAACAATAACAAGAAGAACATCAACAATAACACCATTTGCATTCGGCGCTAAAGAGGAAAACGAATTTTTAAAGCTTAAGTGAAAAGTAATTTGAATTGAATGTAGATATTTTATTTAATCTTTTGAGTCATCCGCGCAATACATATGTATACATGCGTGACTTATACATATAGCATATAGAATAGAGTTTCATATTCATATATTACTGTATGCAATATACCCAGATTAGCATTGTTGAACAGGGTATATTCATAGCTGTTGAGTAATCAAGACAACGGAAGCTTGGCTCACGTGCTTTAGTTTTAGCTCTATTTTAGGTCCCACTGATTAAGCGGACCTCAGACCCCAGACATATGTATATATACAAAAATACATATATTGATATATTTTCATATAATTCATGTGAGCAGTGGTGGTTTTGAAGCATGTGATGCGCATGAAACATTTCGGGTTTTTTATTTGGTTAGTTTTTATGGTATATACTATATGGTATACCCTATGCATATTGGAAAGGGTAGCATTAGCTAAGCCTTGATTAAAGATAAGAGAACTGCTATCGAATATATGGATAATATTTAGGAATTAATATATAAGTGAATGCATATATCGATTATTATCGATTCAGTATGACAAGAAGAATAATACAACTAGATATATTCAATTTTATTGATTACCCATATTGAACCTGTACATGTTCAGCGTATCCCTCAGGTCGAGTATAGTCCCTAGGCAAAACTCAATACCTTGAAGTCGAGCATTGCCTCTAAATAGCACTCAATTTTAAGAGAAGCTTATCTAATCGTAGTCGTAGTCATTTATGGGATGCACTAAATAAATTTTCGGCTACCGTGCCAACATAAGAAATGGTACGCGCCAAAGAAATGGCTACGGCATAAACCGATAAGCCGTTAACTGGAAGTTAAGAAACTGAGATATAACTATATATTTATATGCTGTGAATCGACTAAAGTATGCACCTTAAAGCTGCACTCGCTGGGTTTTATTGGAGCTTTGCAACCAAATGCAAGGTGTTTATGCCTGTAATCGATAAACAATAGCCGATAACCAATTTCTTAGAAATCCCTATAGAATCAACTGCCGAAAGCTGTCTTCTAATTAAGCCTTGAGGCTGCGCTTGACGCGCCTTTTAAAAGTGTTTGCATGCCAAATTCGATTCGTCGATAAACGATAAACGATAGCTGATGAATGGCCGTTGACAAGACTGTTGCCAAGTGACCTTATATTGAGCCTGCATTTGGCTGCTCTCCAGTGTCGCCTCTCGTATAAGCAGCTTGCGATAGCCGTTGGCCGTTACCCGATAACGATAACCGATAGCTGGCCTCGCAACAGGTGCTGCTGCTTCTTTCGCCCAGTTCCGTTTTAGCACTAGGTGAATGGACCAATTAAACGCTAAATAGCAATGCCCCCACCCAATGTATGTAAAAGGTGTCGCCGCTGCCTTATCGCCGCTTCGCTGGCCGGGGCTACAGAGGCTAAGGAGGCGGCCATTGGCATTGGCATTGGCTTGAATGGAATTTAACGCACAGTTGTTGCATTTATTGACTGCGTGAATATTCTCCGCTTTAGCTACTGCATCTCTCGTTACAGATACATATTGTATATAAAAATATATAAATACATGCATGTATCAATGTGTGAGTGTAAATTTGAGTTGCTGTCCGTGTTGTTATCGCCGAAATGAATTGAGAATGAACATATGTATCTAATTGTTGTGTGACATGTGCCTGTGCCTGTGCCTGTCTCTGTTTCTGTTTCTGTTGATGATTCTCAGCTGTTGTCGACTTGTTGTTTACGTGTGCGAAGAAACATAAATGCAAACACAACACAGCAAACATGAGGAACAATTGGAAATGGGAATGGAAATGGGCTAGGCCAACAAGACACGCACGCACACTGATGTGTGTATTTGTGGGCTTAAAATAAGTGTGGGCCGCTTCGCTAAAAATAGCTGCATTGACTCTGTGGGCGCTAATGCTGGTCCAGGAGCGGATCAGGATGGTCAAATGAAGTGCAGTCTGTGCGCCAGTCGGCACAGCTGGGTCCAGATGAATGCCGGCAGCGAACGGGGCGGCGGCGGTGGGATCGGTGCGCATATTGCCTGGGCACGCCACATCAGATTTCGCAGCACGGGCAGACGACAGATGTACTCGCTCAGCAAGTAGCAGCCATGCAGCACCGAGATCAGGACCAGCAGCGTCTTCAGTATGGCCGAAAGCGAACGTGCGACGCTGAACGAGGGCTGTGGCTGAGTGTATTCAATGGGCAATGGCATCAGCTCCAAATCCAGGTCTTCCTCCAGCTCCAGCAACTGCTGTTCCAGCTCCCTATTCAATTGGCGCTGCTCTTCGAGCTCCTGAATGATCAGTCCCTCCGTTTGTGTCTGTCCGTCCAGCTGCTGCGTATCAGCGGTGTCTGTTGTCTGGGTGCCAATGCTGCACTGCACCAGGCAAGTGTCCATGCTGATGATTAGCCCGTCACAGCGTTCGCAGCGATAGACAATGTCTGGCATATCGTCTACCTCATCGAAGCCAGGCGGCGGCAGTTCGTCCTCTATCTGCGGCCAGTTCTGTGCGCAAATCCAGGCGAAGAGTTTGGCTGGATCGGTGGGCGCACGGCTATCATCGGCGGTATCATTGGTGGCATCATCGGCGGCATCGTCGGTGACATCATTGGCAGCATAGTTGAAGGCATAGTTAGCTGCATCATTGGCAGCATAGTTGAGGACATCATTGGCAGCATAGTTGACGCCATCATTGGCGGAATAGCTTATAGCATCATTGAAGGCGTAGTTAGCTGTATCGTCGCTGGTATAGCTGACGCAATCATTGGCGGCATAGTTTATAGCATCATTGAAGGCATAGTTAGTGGCATCATTGGCAGCATAGTTGAGGACATCATTGACTTCATAGTTGGTGGCATCGTCGTCGTCGTCGCCGACGCCGTCGCCGTTGCCGTTGCCAGTGGGCGTGGTGTCTAGCTGGTAGTACCAGTCGGAGATGTTAAATGTTGCTTCTTCTTCCATATTCACATGGGTCTCGTTGCTGTTGTTGTTCTTGTGCTGGGCGTGATTGCATCAAAATATATCAATTTGCCATTCATATATATAGCTGTGTATATAGTTGTCCTTCGCTGGCTTCACTGGGTCCACACACGGAAATGGAAACGGAAAGGAAAAATTAATTTCTCTCCTTGAATTTCCGACTTGTGAACATACTTTCCAGTTATGTCGATTTGTCGTTCGAGCTGTCGAGTTGACAACTCGAACATCTGGCACAAAGGCGATGTGATGCATAGATGCGACCCGTTGGGCCCAACTGCGCACCTGTGCTCAGTATTTCCTTTGTCTTTGGCTCCTCTTTCCCCCCTACCCATCCGTCAGTCCGATTCACTGCCTTCAATTGCATTCCGTTTCGCTCTATTTGCATTTGCAGCATGCAATCGTTATCGATATTTTGTTATCGCTGTGCAAATACAGCTTATCGCCAGCTTAAGCGACATTTGCTCAAATCTAAATAAGGCTGAGCCTCAAAGGGCGTGACAAGTGCTATTTGAGGCGCTGTTTTCTTTTGTTTACGCGCTGCACTTTTAGCGAGACACAAAGATAAACGTGGATAACGTTATCGATAAGTGTTATCGGTTGCTGATTAGATTGAGCTTAGACTAATTAATCTAATTTGTGATTGCAAAGCTTCTTCTTCTTCTTCTACAGTAGCTTGAGAGATATTTTCTAGAAATTATAGAACTACAATATATATCTATAGAATAGACAGATATATCTATAATATATTGAAAATGTAGGCTATCTCATAGCAAGGCATACTGCATACTGTCGAGTGACCACTATATTCGTATAGGAAATAGGAATTCTTATTGGAATTTCAACTGCTCGTGTAATGCTTGCCTTACATCGCTGTTGTTTTTCTGTTGTTGCGACGCGTCGCCCACAGCAACAACAGCAACGCTTATCAATAGCTCCATTAATGGCGCTTATCAGGCAGCATTACGACGATTGCCGATCAACGATCGTAAATCGTGTGACGGCAGCGAGGTGTTTTGATCACGAGTTGCGCACCCGCGCCACGTCCCGCTGTGCTCCTGAACTGAGCTTGACGATCTGAGTATTTATTTAATGGACGCACTAATGCCGATGTGGGGGGATGATAACACACACACACACACACATAAGCACATATCTATATGTTCATATATTGGATCAAAGACCCTCGGAGTAAAGTGTTTAAGTGCCTAACACTTAATCATATACCTTGATTTATATGTACATATATATGAAAGTATCTTTAGCATAAAATCAATTTCCCTTACACTTGGCTATAATTTGAAAGCGTTTACCCAACAAATTCACAGCAAGTCTTGCACAGTGGGCCAAGCTCAAGCAAAACTGCAATCAATGAGCTTGAACTGGACCCACTGTGCATAACTGTTCTTCTTCTTTTTTTTTGGCAAATTAAAATTTGATATATGCTTTCTTAAAGCTAATTAAATTAATTTATTTTTTTTTTCGCATTATTGTTGCCACTGTGCAGACTTCACCAGCGAATAGATTTTCAAAATGTCATACTTTGTTGTTATTAAACAGAATTACCTGTTATTATCTGTGGCGGCACACCGACAGTGCAAATACTCTTAAGCGCTGCCCATAAAGATTGTGCCATAATAGTGCTATAAAAACTTAACGATCTATATAGGATATAAGAAAACTGTATGTTTACCTAGAAAAGCGCGCTGTCCACATGGAATTTTTTGATTTCGTATATGTAGTTGCAATGCAGTATCCATATACTATATAGAGGGAGTGAATCTAGTATTCATAAAAGAGAAAAAAAAGTATATATATAGTGCATATGATGTGCTATATGAATACCCTGTCTTTGAGAATTACATAGATTTCAGATTTTGAGAAAACTGATTTCGTTTTCGTGTTGCCAACGACTGCTAAAAGTTCTAAAGCCCACAATGGCCACATAAAGTCAGAGCGAGAGAGAAGGATATGTATAGAGGTATAGCTAGTTATCAGATATATAAAGTTTGGACATTTAGTATGCTCATTCTTTTTATGCATATGTGTATATGTTAATTAAATCTTAACACTCATCCAACAATTCCAACCATCCCCCACCCACACAGCTCCACATCCGCAGCCAGAACCCTCACGCCCTTCCTCCCCTCTGCTATTTCATCAAATATTGTGTTACGAATCGCCAATTTGCCTATTCGATCGCTGTGATAAGAATTAATATATAGTAGATTATCCGCTCGCGCTCTCCCTCTCTCACACAGACACACACACACACACACACACTGGCTGATAAGAACATGTTGTGTATGTGTGTGTGTGCTTACAGTGCACTGCCAGCAAGCAAGGCAAGAGAGCCAGAGCAGCTAGAGAGAGCGAGAGCGAGAGAGAGAGAGGGAGAGAGAGAGAGAGCGAGAGTGAGCGAGCACTCATAATTGGCTGTGCTTGATTTTTGAACCGTTTCTTATTTGATTTTTTTGTTTTCTTTTCGCTTTCGATTCATTCGGCCGCGCATTGACAACGGCAACGGCTGTGTGTGTCTCACTCCAGAGCTAGAACGCTTTTAACCGTTATTCGTGAAACAAATTCGATTTCGAATTGAAGTTGAGCCAATATTTTTGCAGTACATATAAATATAGAAAATATATAACAAACTGAATCATTTGCTTCACTTTTTTTTTTCTTAATTTTTTTTTGTATTTCGATTATTTGTTTTGTTTGCTGTTTTGTTTTTGTTATTGTTTTCGATGCGAATTGCCGCCCAGTTTTTGAAAAGTTTGTCGCGATCTCAGTTCCAAATCGGCAGCTCAGCCACGCGCAACGAGTGCAAAGTGAAGTTCTTCCAGAAATCGAAAGGACCTTTATGGATCTAGAATAATATAAAAGTGCATAAGAAAATTAAAATCAAATTCAAAGTAATCAATGAAACAATAATATAAATCAATACATATACAAGAAACACTCGAGCCAAGGTAAGCTAAACTATATGCAACTATGCCATAGGACCCCTCTCAATAGTGCAGCATTATACAATCATATCGATAGTGACGGTCCGCTTGCAGTTAGAAAACATCAAACATTGTGCAACTATTTATAAAAAAAAAAAAAAACGCACACAAAATTTCTCTCTTTGACAAAAACTTACTAAAAATATACAATATATATAGATATGTATATAGATATATAGAGAATGCTTGGTCTGCTGCGCTGTAAACTCGCGATATGATCGAGCCAAAACAGGGTTCAAGGCCTGATAGAGCCCATTGTGCACGAGCGTCTAAAGCTAATGCCGAGTCGCGTAGTCTGAAGCACTCTTCACACATCAAGTTAAGAATCGTACATATCTATATGCATACATACATAAATATGTGTATATCTTATCAGAATCAGCGCAAATAATTGTATTCCTTGTGCATGGAGTATCGACTTTTGTTTATAATAACAATTGCATTCGATTGCATTTTGAAATGATTTATTTATTTTACTTTCATATTATTATTGATATGATATTGTTATTCCTAAACGACTTGGCATTATGTTCATCTTATGTTGTTGGATTTAAATTTATCAATTTTTTTTTTCTTTTATAAACAGTAATTGTTGATATTTGTTTATATTTACATATACAAAAATAAGTCAATAAATAAATGAAATTAAAGCGGATTTATTTATTTTTTTGTGAGTGTTTTAAAAGTTACATTTTTTTTTAATTTAAATTTAATTTAAAAATTGATTTAATGAATCTAAATAGGTTTATATGAAAATTGAAATTATTTTATATTTTATTATTAAACATATTATACAAAAAATACAATTGGAAATGAATTGAAATTTGTTTTACAATTTCATATAAAGTATTTTTTTTATATTATTACGTTTGCTTTATTATTTATAAAATATTAATATTATTTCTTCTTATATTCAATAACAAATTTTCTTCAATATTTTATTATTGATTCTTATTAAAATAAACAAAGAAAATTATATTGCTACGGCCAATAAATGTCCACAATTAAAGAGATATTTATATAAAAAAAAAAATAAGGAAAAAGCCACAATTCCATCAAGGTCAAAGTGGGGAAGGCTTTGGCCTGTCAGCTTTCGCATCGATTTCAGTGGGTCAAGTGCATGGCCCAAAAGCTGCCAACGTGTGTGAGTGGGTGGGAATGGGTGGTGCAGGCAGAGTGTGTGGTGTGGACTGTGATGTGGTGCGAATCAAAGCCAAGGCCAAAGCAATTAAATCGTCTGACCGGACAATTCGACTGCATTATTGTGACAGGCGTGTAAATTAATAAAATGCTAATTATTGCTATCTGTAATGAACAAAGTGCGAAACTGACTGATAGAGACAGCAACAGGGCGAGCGAGATAATCACAAAGACGCAGGAGAAATTCAAAAAACAAAAGCAACCAAAAAATGCAAATGCGACAATCTCATATATATTTTTCTAAAAGGCTTACAGCCTCATAAATGTCACACTCATGCAGTACGCTCGCTATCTCTCTCTCTTTCTCTCTCTCATACACACTCACACACACACACGTACTCTTAGATTTTCATTTTCATTTCCACTTTTCATATTTCATTGATCATTCCAGTGGGCCGCAAGAAAATGAACTGATTTCTTGACAGTCGGAATTAGCTGAACTGAACGGAGCTGAACTGGTTCACGCAAGTGAACCCTGACCTAAAGGCCCTTGCTCCCTTGGCTAATTTGGCAACTCTCCTTTGGCTTCGTTCGTTCGGCTACTTGCGTGCTCTCATTTTGTTATACTCGTTCAACATATGAAAAGAGTATATTGGCTTTATGCTCAGTCTGCCTAGAGAATTTTCAATTAGAAATGTAGATGATGAATGAATTGAAACACTTGTAAATACGCTATTTAGATATACATATGTATATACATACGTATGTATATAGATATATGCCAGCTCCTTAGGGGGCGTACAGATAAGTTACTTTACTTTCGAGTCCCATTCGGCCTGAAATTTGTCATAGATATGCAGTAGCTTAGTCTTGGCTGCTCTTTTACGCCCACTTAAGGCGTGGCACCTGCATTTTCACTAAATCGCGAGCATGCAGCAGTCGTGCAATGGCGCTCGCCTAACTGTCTCTCCCTCTCGCTCTCACTTATTTCTTTTTGTATTTCACTTGGGTCTTTTATCGTTTCTTATTTTGGGTGAGTTCAACGACTTGCAGCCGCAACCGATAATGGCTGCCAACATTTACAGTAATCTAACAGCCTGTCAGTCAGCAGCCCCACTCGCCACGCCCCCCTGGCTTGGTTGTGCCATTGCCAAATTGCTAAAATTTCAGCAGCAGCTGACGTGCACCTTGTTTGTGGGCCATGGCTAGGGATAGGTCAGTGTGCATGACGCATGCCTCATGCCGTGTGTGTAACGGTTTCTAGCTGCTGCTGCTGCTGCTGCTGCAGTGCAGCCAGCGTGGACCCGCCCCTTGGATAAACCCAAGTGAACTAAACTGAGAAGCTGTTATCGCTCGGCCCATTAGGCGACTATGAATCGACTTTAGACTGTTCTCGTTTGACCAACAATAGAATCAAATGCAGATTGTTGAGAAGCTCAAAGGCAAAGCTTGAATCATATCTGTACTCTATATATACTATATATCACATCTATCTGCTAACCTATTCCAACTGTAGTTTATGGCAGCTATAATCGATTTGGACTTTCAACAAACGAAAAAACAAAACATTTATCACTTTAGCTCCATAAAAACTCACAAAAAAAAAGAAGAAGATAACAAACTGGCTCACGAGCTGCACTACTGATTTTTACAGCCTGAACCATTTGAAATGAGAAATTAGGGTATAGGAGCAGGCATGACGAAGCAGTATCCGTTAAGTCGATCAGCTCTATTCCGTAATATCGTCAAGAGACTTGAAATTTGAAGTGTAGACTGTGCGAATTGATCGATAACTCAACCGATAACGATTATGTCTATTAATATATAATTTAATTAAGTTGCTTAAAATTGATTTGTGTTATGTAAGAGCTAAAGAACTCATATGGATCTCTAGGCGACTATTCTGAAAGCGTAGAAAGATTGATCAGTTCTAGGCAGAGCTCAGGGTAGCTCTTAGTCGACTAACAGTAGCAAGAAAAGTCTGTATAATTAAGTTAAGTAATAAATATAAATATGTTATATATATATCCACATCTGCACTACGACGATTATTATTATTATTATTTATTATCTCTGCTTTTTTTGTTTATTGAATTTATTGAGTGGGCGGTGCACAAGTATCTCAAGCCCTCAATTAGTAACACGCTGCGTATGCGTAATATTCGTTTCATCTTTGCTGCTGCTGCTGCTGCTGCTGCTGCTGCTGCTGCTGTTGTTGTTGTTGTTGCTAATCAGCATTTTGTGTAACAAATTTAACCTCAAGAGATTAAAAGCAACATTCAGTTATCTAACATATATATGTATGTTGGCATATATCTGTTCGTTCGACTAAAAGTCATGGTCAACAATTTTGATTTCACTTTCTAACTATCTCTCTCTGTCTCTCTCTCTATCTCTCTCTCTCTCTCTCTCTCTCTCTCTCTCTCTCTCTCTCTCTCTCTATCCTTTTGTCTCTTTCCCTGTGTGTGTGTGTGTGTGTTAAGAGGTTCAGGTATGCCGTGCCAAATTTTTTTTAATTGCCTTTGATTGCACAAAGCTCAGAGCCGCCTGACACGTCAGTGAGATGTGATTTTGTCACTGTGACTGTAACTGTGACTGTGACACATGAGTCACTGGCGCCGTTTCCTGTTGTTGTTATTGTCGGCGTAGACGCCCCTACGCAATCCTAATCAAGTTGCCTAGCGCTTCTTGTCTTCGCTATTTTTTACTCTCTACTCGCTTTTCGCCTTTGTCTCTTTTATCTTCACTTATTTGATATTATCTTTTCCCTCTCTTTTCGTTAGAGTTTAGTTTACTTCGCTTCTCGTATCTCTCTTCGCTGCTTTTCTCTTCTATATACTCTCTATTCTCATCTCTGATCCTTTCCCTTCACTTCCTTCTCTCTTCCCTTTCTCTCTTCTCTTATCTTCTCTGTTCTTTATTCTTCGCTTCTCTTTCCTCCTCTATTCTTTTTTATACTTTATTCTCTTCTTTTATTTTTTGCCTTTTCTTCTCTATTCTCTAATTTTTTCTATTTTCTTTTCTTATATTTTCTCTCTTCTCATTTGATCTCTCTCTATTCTCTTCTCACTCCTTTTCCTATGTTCTCTCTTCTCTTCTTTTCACTTCTCATATTTGCTTATCTTCTATGCTATTTTCTTCACTTCTGCTCTCTCTCTCTCTCTCTCTCTCTCTCTCCCTCTCACTCTCTCTCTCTCTCTCTCACTCTCTCTCTCAGTATCTACTCATTTCCTTGTTATTCCCATTTAGTTTCTTTTATTTAATTTTTTTTTGTTGCTGTTGCTTTTGATTTCTGTTTTTCCTACTTTATTGTGTTATTTTGCTCGCTTTGCATTTATTGTGCCATTATTATCATCGTTTGGCATTGTTGCAACTTTTGCGCATTGTTTTCACTTGACGTCTGCAACAACAACAGCAACAACAACAGCAACAACAGCAGCAACAGCCAAAACAACAATAATGCAGATTGAGCATGCAAGAAATTGTAATATATATATATTTGTATATGTATATTCTACATATATATGTACAAAATATGCAGCCGTCGCCTCTACAAAGCGATTAACAAACTGACGTCAGCTATTCCATTATGAAGAACAAGAACAAGAACAACATTGCAGCTGTCCTCAAGCTGCAGCAGAGTACACAAAGCTGTTCCAAAAGCATATCATTATCATTATCATTATCAATATCTATATCAATATCAAAATCTAACTTAATATTTAGGAATTTCTCACACTCCACCTGCAGGGGGACTCAACAGTAAAAAATATTGCTCTGAGATTGGCTACATATATACACACATATATATGTATGTATATGTATATTTATTTGTTTACATGCTTTCAATTTGAATGTCTCTCGTTTCAACAACAAGTTGACAGAAGCATAAAAAAAAAGCAGCTTAAGCACAAAAATTATTGGCATTACTCATGAAATGCATTCGATTTGTTATTTAAGAATGTCTTCCACAAGTTTGTAAATATGTCGAAGAGGCAATATTTACATATTGGCTTGTTATTGGCTAATTGGAGACGGTCAATGATGGGTAACACTTGTTGATGCAGAGCGTCAATGTACAGCGCATTCATTGCATGGGCAGCACTTCAATTGAGTATTCTACGGCCTGGGCAGCACTTTGCCTTAGCACTTATTAAATTAAATAATAAAATCTATATCAACATAATATAGTCGAAATACTATATTACATTAATAATGTATTTAAATACATATGTACGTGTAGATACATTAATGTAATTAAATAAAGCCCATTATCATAGAAAGTTAACCCTATTGCTGTCGCAGCTGCAGGCCTTTCTTAATGATAATCAGGCTCTATGTGATCAGCCGTTGTTCGCATATACTATATATTTATATAAATTATATATTTAGTTTATTGGCATCAAAACAAGCTCTGAGGGGGGCCTGATAACCAGAGCCATTCTATAAATGTGATTTAATTAAAAATAAAACTTTTGTGTTTTTCCTTTTACTTTGTTTTGATGAACGAGCGGTTTTAATTTGCATCGTATCATATCATCTCTCAAACACAGATCGGCCCCCTATCAATCTCTCTCTCTCTCTCTTTCTCTCTCTCTCTCTCTCTCTCTCTCTCTCTCTCTCTCTCTCTCTCTCCCAGCTCAAGAGGCTGCTGATAACAGCAACAATAATTAAATAAAGCATCGAAGCTTCTGGACTTCGTAACACTTCCCTCTCTCCCGCTCTATTGACCGGCTATCAACTAAAGCATTTATTTTCACGTTAAGTCGCCCGATTGACGGACGGTTCAGTAGGTGGCGAATCGACCTGATAACCGCTTCGATTCGGTTTTGCTGCTGTCGCGGCGAACTGCGGAAAGTAGCCAAGTCCAAAAGCTCCGACTATTGGCTATTCCAAATTGTAAACTGTCTATATAATGCTGAGATGTGGCAACGCTTTTACACAAAACTGGCAGCACTGTCAGCTCATATTGAATTTAATGATTTTTGACGACTTTACTACTTTATGATATAGTATCTGTCTCGAATTGATATATTATATATTATACATTTTTTCTTGGTTGACAAAAAACATGCGAATATCTGAAAGATTTTTTTTTTCAAGATTTTATATTCAAAACACAACTAATCTAAGATAAACTTATTATATCGAAAATTTCTTAAACAATATTTCTCTAGCTCTCAACTTCTACAGCTCAGCTTGAATTCCTGTTTCTAATTGGATTTGAAATTCCTTTTTATTTTGCAGCCCAGCACAACATGCCGCAACAGTCGGAATCGCAGCTCAGATAGGAAAATTTCTGGATCTCAAGTACACAAACACACACACACACCCACACACCCACACACACACCCACACACACAAACACACATTGTTGTGTAAAGCAACGCCAGAGGGCACAAACTCGTTCCACATTCCATAGAGCACAGCAGAGGATACAAAAATGGTGCACGGACCGCCAGCACGCAGAAAATCACAGCAGCAGCAGCAGCCGAATAACGGGAATGGGAATGGGAATGGGAATGGGCAATGTGAAATGGATATGGATCCAATGCCCACGCCCCCAGATGGAGGCTGGGGCTGGGTTGTGGTCTTTGGCTCGTTCATGATTCACATAGTCAGTAAGTGCTCATCCAAAAGTCAATTAACCAATACGCGCACTCGAGACAAGTGCTCAAAGGATGCGCACAGTGGAGCTGAGTTGAATTGATTGAACAATTAGAAGCATTTTAAAATCTACGCTCGAAATCTCTATAAACTAGTTCACAGTTAGTTGTCAAGTACTCTGAAGTAGACTTCATGCAGGGAGTACTACAAATTCCAAAGATTGCAAGAAATCAGATTTATAATCGGAGTAGATATGATTATATATACATATATAGAAATAAAGGTTATCGACAACATTTTTGAGTGTAATATAATTGTTTTAGACACTATCAGGCTGCTTCGCCTGAAAACACTTGTACACCTGAATAGCCAATGCTTAATCTATAATCGAATAGATAAGCCACTATCAAATTCTATGATATTTTCATATAGCAAAGTCGAAACTGTTGAAAACTAACTAATTTGTCTTTATTAAACTAATTACAAACTTGGAATATAATGAGAAGTTAGAGAAGCGCAAAAAGTGCAATTAAAAGCGATAGCAACTATCGTCAGTGCTGAACTCACGCATACACGAGCACGAACTAAGGATGTCCTCAAAGTTCGATTATTTGTCGCAACTATCGTATATGCTGCACTGGCGCTTAGAGAGCAATGATCTAGTCCTAGGGATGCGCATGTAGTTCGATAACAGTTGATCATGAACCGAGAACGAAAACAATCGCCATTTTGAATCCAGCTCAATTTATGGCAATTAAATGGCATTGCAATAAAATGGCGGCAAGTGCAAAGCGCGTGTTGCTAAATAGATCAATTGTATTAGCAATCAATAAAATGTATATTAGCAAATCGAACTCAATTAGTAATTAATTAATATATCAATATGAAAAGAGAAAAATTCCCCTTTGAAATGTGGTTCACTTGTGCTTACGACTCAGCAGTTGTATGTAAATTTGTTAAATTTCATATATAGAATAATTATCAGCTTTTATCCACTGTATACATTTAGCATGGAAATCTATTAAAAGTGTCTGTTATTGATGCTTCAATTGCTGCTTCAACTTCTAGTTGGCAATCGGCATGGCAACCGCCTGGAGCTCCATTCATAAAGCAATAAAAAATAGAAAAAACTATAAATATATACATAAATGTACATATAGGTATATAAAAGCCTTGGACTGTTTACGCTGTGCATACCATAAATACTCGATTTAATCGTGCAAATCAAATTTGTCAGCCAGACGCCCGATTACTACTTTGTCATAAAACTTAGTTAGCTGTTGATTTACGATAGGAATCGAGCTATAGATGTAGATACGGATGTAGCTGACGAATACGGCGAAGGACACACGGCATGGCATGGCATGGCATGTAATGGCTCATACATAGCCATTAATTTGCGTAATTGGCCAATTGGCAGCACTATCTTATCGACTCCCTAATTGACACGCCATAAGAAGTTACGAATTGGCCATGCGCTTTATCTTCGACTAGTTTTGGCCCATAAAAGTGTCAACGGTAGCTGATAAACAATCAGCATAAAATAAAACCGAAAAGCTTTGATGATATATGTTGAGGTAATCGGTGAATTCTATTAATTTCTGGCCTAAACTGATTTACGGAAAAGCTATTCGAGTTTCGTCTGGAATTAGCCAATTTGCAAATACAAAAAATTATTGCCTACTTGTTGGGGTTTCTATTTCTGGGAATATATCAATCGAGCAAGCAAGCCTAGTTGGAAAAGTTTCACTAGGCATATGACAACTTGGCATATTTTAATGGCCACATTAATAGGAATTCGAATTTGGCTGTTTTTGGAAGATCGAACTGCAGTTGATATGTTCGTAAGAGCCGTAAGTTAGATCTCGTCTATAAGTTCGAGCTGAACTTGATATAATCTATTCTTGATATATGCAAAAGCAGAGCTTAGTTCGATATATATCAAGATATATTTTACGCAGTTCAGATTGCATTTGCCATAGGTAGCTTATCATAAAACTTTTCAAAAGTCTTTTGAGATGAAATTTAAACTGCCTTGAATGCAATATAACAACATTTTAGACTAAGATAGTTAAAGTTACAGATGAGCATTCAGTAAAACAGAAATCGGCTATATATATTATATATTCAATACTAAAAGGTAAATGTGAACATATATATTACAGCCGATGGCATGACCTACTCCTTTGGCATATTCCACAACGAGTTTCTCACGTACTTCAATGAGGGCAACGGCTATACCGCCTGGATAGCATCCATAATGGTGGGCGTTACGTTCTCGTCAGGTGAGCTCTCTGCCCTTCATGGCCTAGAAGTTCGCCTTATCTGATCATTGAATTATACCCTCAGGCCCCATCAGTTCGTCATTTGTGAATCGCTATGGCTGTCGAGCGGTAACCATTGCAGGCGCCATCCTGGCCGCCAGCTGCATCATCATCAGCATGTTCGCCCAGAACGTGGCCACGCTGATCGTCACGATCGGTTTCGGCACTGGGCTGGGCTTCGGACTTATCTACTTACCGGCCATTGTCAGTGTGACGCAGTACTTCGAGGCGCGTCGCTCGCTGGCCACGGGCATTGCTGTGTGCGGCTCGGGCTTTGGCACCTTTGTCTTTGCACCGCTGACGGAGCTGCTCATTAACAGCTATGGCTGGCGTGGGGCGATGCTCATCATTGGCGGCGTCGTACTGAACTGCATCATATTTGGTGCCATGTTCCGCCCGCTGGAGGCGCCGCGTCCCAAAGCGAAAAAGCTTGCCAAGAAGGCAGCGATCATGGATCAGAATGTGACGCCAGCCGAACTGGAGCCGCTCAAGGCTCAGGTGACTGGAACGAAACCAGCCACAGATCAGTATCTGCAGCTGCCGCAGCGCCTCGATGCGCCAGTCAACGGAGGCAATGGACTCTGCCGCTCCAACAGCGTCGGCCACAATCTCAAGCCCAGTTTGGTAAGTAGCAGCACATCTCAATCCGCTCCAACTGGACTCTCATCTATATGATCTGCTCATGCAGAACAACAATTCAAATGGCACGATCAACGGACAGGCGGTGAATGCGCCGATCGCACTGAAGAGCAACAGCAATGACGATCTGGGCCGCACCTATGCCAGCCAGCCGCAGTTGATGCCGCTGCGGGAGACGCATCGCGAGCGCAGCGCCAGCGGCACCATGTATCGCCCGGATGCCCTCTATCAGGTACTGCTGGGACACCCACTCTCTCTCTCTCTATCTCTCTCTAAACTGATATGTCTCCTTGTAGGGTTCTCTGCACAATATACCGGAGTATACTAGCTCCCGAAATGATCTCTCGCACTCGCGCGCCGGTTCCGGCATCATCAAGCGCTATGGCTCCCTAAGACAGAGTCATCCGCTGGCCCAGAGTCAGGTAAGCACACACAAATATATACATATATATAGACGCAGTTGATGGTATCCAGTATCAGTATAAAGTTTATTAAAGTTCTATATAATTTTGAATGTGTCCAAAGTTCATTGTAGAAGCATTCGGATTGTACTTTTGCATTTATCTCTAGGCAATTGTAAATGTTCCAAGAATATTATAGAGTTAAAACAAAAAAAAAAAAAAACAAAAAAAATTAGCTTAGATTTAAATGCGGTCCATGGTTAGGCCAGAAACTGAAGCCACAGCCAGCTGAGCAGCTTATAGAGCAGATACAAGCGCACAGCATTATAGATACCATTCTTACTGCAAATATAGAAACATCGTAGCATAGAAATATAACTGAAATATCTTATCTATTGCGACTTACATGCGCAACAACAGCTGGGCACGAGGCAATGTGCTGGGGTCCTCGTTCATCAGATCATGCCGTATGCTTTTAATCATATTTTTGCAGGCGTATGTAAGTCTCTGCTCGTCGTGTGCACTTTCGTAGTCTTCGCTTAGGTCGAAGTCGGTGCTGCAAATTAATTATAATTATGTGATTATGAAAACAATATGTCATATATCATAATTAAGGGATCATAGAATGCAGATCAGAGATCAAACGTCACTGATCAGACATAGGACTAATCAGAGATCAGAGATCAGATATTAGAGATCGCAGATCAGATATTAGATATCAGAGATCAGATATTAGAGATCATAGATCAGACATTAGAGATCAAAGATCACAGATCACTGATCACAGATCGCTGATCACAGATCACTGATCACAGATCACTGATCACAGATCACAGATAACTGATCACAGATAACTGATCACAGATAACTGATCAAAGTTCACAGATCATCATTATTTCTAAGAATTGAGATGGGAATCCGCTGATTTTGTAGATCCCATATTAGCCGAAAGGTCACTCACCCTTTGATCTGCTCCATCAGACGCTTAAAGTCTGTCACGCCAGGACTGTCGTAGTTGTTGAACAGGAAGGGTTTCATTACCTCCAGCGTGTGGTAAAGCTTACGCTGAATGGCCAATATGGCCGGTGGGCGACCGAATAGCCGCAACAGCAGGTCAACTAATATAGCCGGCAGTAATTGCTTGGTGATGAACAGGAACTTGTAGGCGAAACGATTGTCCGTGTAGTGACAGCCGGGCACAGCAAGGTTCTTAAGGAAGGCAGCGGTGTACCACAGATCCTTGACGTCCATGTGCGAAGCCATCTGGATGAAGGTGAACGGTATATGTGTCTTCGACGATGTCTGGTATATCAGCAGCTCTTTTGGTGTACTGAGTCAGTCGTAAGAATGATCCCATTAGTCACTATTTTTTGAGATCACACCGTCTCTCTACTCACCCCTCACGGTAGGCTTCGTAGCCGCATCTCGTATAGTAGATCAGGCCCACTATGCCCATGTCCTGCGGCGTAATATCCAGATACAAGGATCGTCTTATATAGACGGTCTTCAGCAGGCCAGCGCCCACCAGCGAAAAGAGACCCATGGCGCCCATAAGAGAGGGCGCGTAGCCAGGCAGCGGTTCCCGTACCGCAAAAAGCACTAGCAAAACACTTCAGAGGTTATCTATTATCGAGTAATGAGAGCAGCCCAGACAAACCTATCGACGGCCGATAGACGATAACCGGCAAGCGTGTGCGATAATCGTTGATCAACGATTCGGCCAGATTCTTCGTAAACGTGTAGGTATTGGGAAAGCCCACAATCAATCTAGAGGAATGCAGAGAAAATGGATTAGGCTAGGCAGCGTAGGCGAATGCCAATATGAATGAAATGGAATAGCTTGATTAGCCTTATTAGAGACTCTCAAATTCTTAGTGGCTGATACGATTCCTTGAGGTGTTTGCCAAATCGATCGTCCGTCACGTAGTTGTATGCATACAGTTGTAGAGCCAATCAGCTGAAATAGCTCGTTAAAAAAATTCGCTTCAAGTTAATTTTAATGGCACAGTTTCAGAGTCACTATTATATAGTCACCGTTTTGGGGACACTGAAGTGGGCTACTCAAAATTCAAACTGTTTGCAGTTTGAAAAGTTTTGACATTTTTACAAGCACTGAATTCAGCGGAAGATTGCAATTTACGCTCTTCGTCCGCTCTGTGGTTCTCCGTGCTATAGACACAGTATTTAGTATTCACAGTCTTAGAGTCACTTAATACAGTTTTATTACGCTGATGTCATCCACGATCGCTTGTCACACTCAAGCTCAAGCTGCCTTTCGTTTCACTTACTTGCGTGTGAGCGTATCCAGAATGTTGTCGTCCTCGATCTCGTCCAGCAGACGCAGGCATAGGCGCCAGTCCATGGGCGAGCCATACCACTGCAAAGGGGAAGAACAAGAAATAGCTTAGCTGTGGCAGATTGGACGGTGGGGCAGGCTTCAGGTAGCAACTGCATTTGGAGTTGACACAAACCTTGGGTTCCACACGCTTCAAATACGGATTGCTAAAGAACGTCGAGACATGGACGAAAACGCGCAGGTGACGCAATTGCTCGGCGAATTTCAACGCCTCCAGAGTGCCGCGCACGTTCAGCTGGAGGGCAACGCGCAGTGGCTCATCGAATCGAACCGTCGCCGCACAGTGATAGACAATTGAGACCTGGTCGAGCAGCTTCAAGTGATTGGGATCGATGCCGAGATTCGGCAGCGCAACGTCGCCCGGTATGGCCATCAATTTGTCCAGCGCCTGGGGCCTCTGTACGCGCAACACCTGAAACACTTTCGCATCGCGGATCTTGGCCAGCCGTTGCTCGGCATTCAGCTGGCCGCGCGGACGCAACAGGATATAGATTCTGCGCACATTGGTCGAGCGCAGCAGCTTCTCGATCAGCGCCTTGCCCACCACGCCCGATCCGCCGGTGATAAAGATCTCGGTGCCCTCAAAGAAGTCGGCCAGTGATTCTGTCATTGCCAGGCGATGTGTACTCGTTTAGCTTCAGCTTCAACTTCCAACTCTAGTTGGAATTCCAATTCCCGTTCTTGTTCGCCTCGCGATCACAAACACACTAAACCCTAACGATCGGCAGCGTCGGCTTAGCAACTCGACCAGCCCGTCCGTTAATTATTCATTGGATCAACGGTCATTAAACTCACATGAGCTACTTAAACAGAGCGCATTTCAATGAATGCACATACATGTATATTCGAGTCGGACATGTGAAGCTCGCCCCACTGAATGACGCAACGCAACGGAACCGCTCCAGATCTGTGTGGAAGTTACGTATGCTATGCGACCTTGAATTGGCTCTTTTGCTGCGAAACCCGAAAGAACTGAGTTCATGAAATACAAATCCATTGATTACATGAACTAGTTCTAAAACGAATTTACTTCGAAATGAACTTGTTTAATTAATACTACGGATCTCAAATTGCTTTCTAGAATGGGAATCAACTAGTTCTGACATGAATAACTTGAACAATGAACATATTTCATTATAATCTACAGAAAAGAACTTGGTTGCTTTTTTTCAAAACTAGTTCTTGAAATTGTTCTTTGCTATATTACTTTACTATAGTAAGTTATTGAGCTAGTTCCAAGGAGCATGACACACTGAAATGTTTAGATGCAGTTATTATTTTGTGACCTAGTACCAGGGAGTATTGGGCAGTAAACTAGTTCCAAGCAGGTTTTTATTATTACTTATCAATTGTTAGTTTTGTTACTTTACTTAGTTCGCGCTCTCACAGAACGAACTAGTTCCAAGAACGACTTGAAGCCGCCGAAAAGAGAATCAAACTCAAATATAAACTCGCGAGAACTAATTAGACGAAAAATATATAAAGAGGCTGACATCTCACTATGTCTTATATGATATTATATTATTCTAGATATAGACATATGTATATGGAAAGATCAACCGAAAAATAAAGTAACTCTAATTACTCTGCTGTTCCCAGGAGATGACCAAATGCTGCGGCTGCATCAGCTGCTCGAAGGAGACGCGCGATACGTTCGGAGAAATGATGAACTTCTCGCTGCTGAAGGACATTATCTTTGTGATCTTCGCCGTGTCCAACTTCTGCACAAGCATCGGTTTCAATATGCCCTATCTGTACGTTGTACCCCAGGCGGAGAAGCTTGGCATAAGCAAGAAGGATGCCAGTTATCTGATCGCCTCGATTGGCATCGCCAACACCGTGGGACGCATCATCCTCGGCTACATAGCGGACAAGCCGTGGGTGAATCGGCTGCTCATCTATAACGTGTGCCTGACGTTGTGTGGCGTTGGTAAGTCAATTGACCGATTGGATTCCAATTGGAAATTGGATGTGCTTATTTATAATCTATGGTATTTGGGCTTGCAGCTACTGCGATGGTGCCGCTCTGCACGGATTACAATTCACTGCTGGCCTACTGTGCCGTCTTTGGCTTCACTATTGGCGCCTATGTGGGCCTCACCTCAGTCATTCTGGTCGATCTGCTGGGCCTGGAGAAGCTGACCAATGCATTCGGCTTGCTGCTGCTCTTCCAGGGCATCGCCAGCTTCATTGGACCACCAATTGGCGGTGAGCTCTTGCTTAAAATTTATATGAGAATAACATGAATTTATCCCTATATATACCTATATCTATAGGCTGGATGTACGACATTACGCAATCCTACTCGCCGGCCTTCCTCATGGCCGGCATCATGATCGCCATCAGCGGTCTGGTCATGTTCGCCATACCGCCGCTGCAGCGCTACCAGGAGCACAAGGCTGAGCAGAAGTACAACTCGGAGCACCTGGCGCTCAGCTAGCTTCGCATCGCTGGGAGCCTGGGTTAGCGGGGAATTAACTAAAAATCATTAGCGTATGATTTACGAGTGCATCTAAAATAATTTTATACTCTTTTTTTTTATTATTTGATCACTTTTTTTTTTTTTTGTAGTATTAGTTTTTTATTTTGTACACACAATATAGTATATATATATACATATGTATAAAGGGAAATCGTATGGAAATGGAGAAGCGTGCGCTAGACAATATATGCACTAAGAGTAGGCTTAGGTTCTCGGGGCGACACACACACACACACACACATAGCTACAGGCATAAAGGGCACGCAACAGTTGCTGTTTACAGCATTGTTTTGCATACCCTGTAAACTGAGCAGACGCGAGTATATTGGTTTAGAAAAGTTCGACATTCAATCGTCTGACAGTTTGACAGGAATCAAGCACTCAAATCGATCATGCTCTATATTAACTCTATATAGTACAAAAGCTTATTAGGCACGCCTAGTCACACGCTGGCAGGCAGCGCAGAGCACAGTTTGACATTCACTTAACTTACAGTTTGACAGGAATCTGCAGCAATCTACAACAATGCATTCAGCTGTCGGCTACACCCGTTTGGCCCCAATTTCATTTGTTTTTCTGCTTGGATTTATTTCTCTGTGTGTGTGTGTTTTTTTTTTTTTATAATGTCTCCATTGAGTTTTCTTATTGGAAACGTTGTCATTAGCATTACGTGAATATACTCGTGCTCCAGCAGAGACATGCACAAAGATAAGGTCCAATATATTTCCTCTATATATACATACACACCTGAACTATATACATATAAATATATATATATATATTAATATAAATATAAATATATATTTTAGTTTTAATAGTAGCTTGACAATTATTTTGTACAATTATGAAATTTGTTAAATTAAAGTCAACAAAAGAAAACAACAAATTTCATTTGTTTTTCGATTTTTTCTATTTCTATTTCCTTTTTCTTTTCACAATTTGAAGTCAAGAAATCGAATTTGCAAATCGATGGTAACATGCGTCAAGAGTTCATATATGTGTGTACATTCCTATATGTATTGGTGTGTGTGTGTGTGTGTGCGCAGCTCGCTGATCGCTCAAAGTAAAGCGAATCAAAGGCCAAGTCTTATTCGATTTTGGGTAAACTTTGACTAAAGTCTAGCTGAAATCCAATTAGCAACCATTTTTCAATTTATTTCTACTGCTCAGCATTAGTTGGCAGAATATGAGAGATACTATATGTAATATATACTATTCTATTCATATATTGTGAATCTATTGATCCGTTGAAGTACTCTCTTTAGAATTTCAATCATTATATTACATGAAACTAGTTCAGCATGTTCGACTGAACATAACTAGTTCCATATGTTGGACTAATTGTAATTAGTTTAGCATTTTAAGCTGCTCAGAACTGGTTCAATATGTTGTGTTACTCGGTACTAGTTCAGTTTGTAATACGCATTTTAAAGAGTTCTACAAGTAAAACTTATCTGAACTAGTTCAGCTTATAATGCTGCTTGAAATTATGTGCATAAATAGAACTCATCGGAGCTATTTCAGCTGGAGATTCCTAGAACTAGTTGAAAATATATAATTCATAAGAACTAGTCGAGTTTGTAATACTTCCTGGAACTAGCTCAATAAGTATAAGTATAATATACTAGCTCTGCTTGTAGCTACTTCATTCCTGGAACTAGTGCAAGGAATACAAATTATACTTTAATTAGTGCAACGCTCATAGCAACTAGTTCCAGAAGTAGAACTGAACGAAACCAGTTCAATTTGTAAAATTCATCTGAACTAGTTATTTATTCAATGCTCTTTGGAACCAGATGAATAGCTAATCAACTCGAAATTACTTCCATATTTTCGAATTTCGAATAAGAATCTCAGCAAGATTTCAGCTTCGGAGTTTGATTGCTCATTGGACTCAAATCATGTTCACTAGTGTTATCCAAGAGACAACAGTGTAGGCTTGGGTTACATCGAATGCGCCCTAAATGTATTTAAAATTCGAATTCGAATGTCTCGAATTTTAATGATTTACTTACATCGCCGAATGAATTCCATTGCGAAGCCATGCGAGGGCTTTGCTCATAAATGACAGAAGCGGGCAAGTGGCGCGACAAGAGGGCGTGGCACTCAGTAAATAAAACAAGGCAGTTTGTTATAGAGCTGGATTTATTTATTTTTTTTTTATTGTATTCCTAGAAAGATTACAAAATAGCAGAATAGAAGGAGGACAAAAAAAAATAGAGACACATTTTACTAGCTACAGCAATTCCATGGCATTCACACACTCAGTCATACACACTCAGCTTCAGTCACACTCACTCTGACTCGCACAGATACATAAACATATACACATAGACAGATGCGGGCATTGGATGTTCGTCAACTGTCAGCGCTCACTGTATCTCCTCATTGATAAGTTTCTTCAGTGTGCACTCGCCGGCGCCCAGCTTATGCAGTATGGCCAGTATCTCCTCGCGATAGCGATCCTTGTGAGCCAGCTCCTCTGGCGTATACTCCTCGGCGCCCAGCCTGGTCATGCGCCAGATGACATTCAGCTTGGCCTCGATCAGCACATAGTTGGACGGCGGACAGAAGCGCGGGCACAGCTCGTTGATGAAGTGGATCATGTCGCGCACGCTGCACGTGTTGATCCGATTGTTGATCGTGTTCAGAGCAAAGTCCTGGTAGCGCGCCATTTTGGCATGCGGAAAGACGTTCTCGCAACTGAGGCAACGCCAGTCCGGCTGTAGCGTCTTCGTCTGCACGGGTATTACCAGACCCTTGCAGCCCTGCTCCCGGCAGAACAGAGCCGACAAATACGTTCCGTTCTCCTGCAAGACAAGAAATGGAAATCGATCAGACGCAGGCGAGCTGAGATTAACTTCGAATTGGCGTAGCGTATAATAGCGAATCCAATTGGATTCCACTTGACATGAAATTCAAATGAATGCAGAAGATCTGGCAACGCTTTGTCTAGACGTGAGACTTTTACAACACTGGCTGCACGTTCATTTTGAAATAAGCAAAGTCTTGAACTGCCAGTTGCTAGTGTTGCCAGATGGATATGCATAAAACCACGGATAAAAGCAATAAATTGAGTGACAGAAAGAATTAGATAACAATTGTTTAACTATATAAAAAGCATTTTAACTCTTATCCAACTAATAGAAACATGCAATATTCAATTTAGAAAAGCAGTATACCCAATGTAAACATTTTGGATAACATTTTTACAATACCGGATAATGACTATGTAATAGTTATAGCATATTTAAGCATTTTGGATAATATTTAGTAATAGCGGATAATGGTTCAGCAATATTTATAGTGAAATAACATATAATGGTTAAAAAACATTGAAATAAATTAGCTGAAGACTCTCTTCAGTGTTATCCGAGAACATCTAATGCATAACAGACATCGCATTATAGACCAATTATATATATATATATAAATGGATGTCTTGAATGGCTTGCGTCGCATATAGTTTATTAAAACCATTATGTCCTGCATATCGATTTCAATTTTTTCAGCGTATACTAGAGTTGACTAGATACAAAAATATATATATATATATATATATATAATAATAAACAATCTGCAAAGTTCTTAGAGAATTTGGCAGTTGAAAGAGCATTAAGAGGCCGTTGATGTTCACCTGTTCATGGCACTCACTCACATATCCATATAATTCGTGTCATATATACATATACGGATATACTAGACACTATTTTTTTTTTTTTTGGTTCTCTTCTACGCTTCTGCTACATCTTTGTCATTTGCATAGTCCGCCCGCATCGGCTAGAGACCGGAATGGCCTAGGTTGGGCTGGGTTGAGTTGTGTTGAATTGGATTAGCATTGTGGTAAGCGGGGCGAAGGTTGTCATATGGCTATCAACCACAATGTCGTAGGGGGGCTGGCTTGGGGGATGTCATGTCCGAAAATGCGGCAGCTGCCTTGGCTGTCTATGTCGCCTGGCTGTCAGTTGTGGGTCTGGGTCTCGGTCTGGTCATGTTGCACTAATGAGCCTCATGCTCATGTTCCCGCACTAGTTGGAGCACTACCTACACGTATATAGTATATATATATATATATCATCTATATCTACTTCTATATCTATGTCTATATATATATATATATGCATGTAGGTCTGTCGGTTCTGCACCATCAGCGCAAGTTCATGCAAAAATCGTACAACTAATCTAATTAACCGCATTTTTGTCATCTCGCTGCCAAATGCCATTATTCAACTAATCCAACTGAGTTATATACATAAAGGAATAGCATTCTCTAGCCATATTATTCTTATAAGCATAAATATATATATAGATATATGTACATATGTATGTGCATATATATATATATCTGCTTTGGCTATATGGCAAACGCTCACACGCAGCTGCAGACTCTTTCGGTTCTATTCAAAGATATTTCTTGCAGAGACACAAACATTTCACATTTCAGAAATTCCAATAATTGTTTTATGTCTGGCTAGAGATGACCCATTCCCATTCTCATTCCCATTCCCATTCCCATTCTCATTCCCATTGCCCAATACGATTTCAGAGATCTATTTTCTTATTACCTCAATGGGGCCACTTATGAAATGATTATCCAAAGATTTGATCTTGAAACTTAAACTGGAAAAGTGATCTCTGAACTTAGGAATTACATTTCTTAGAACAACTTTTATCCAGCTAATAGAAATATGGAATTTCGTACGTAGATGAGTAGAACAGCTAACGTAATTGTTTCGGATAAGAATTTGTAATGCCGGATAATAGCTAATTATTATTTAGAGGTAATATTGTCATTTCGGATGGTAAATTTCAATAGCAAAAAGTAGTTAAGCGAAATAGTATGATAAAGTTTATGGAACTATATATTAAATCAAATATTATGACTAAGAGAACCAATCTCGGATAACGGGAAAATAAAAGAGTTAATGAGATTTATAGCAAACTCAAAAGTTGAGGATCATTATCATACAAAAAAAATATATAATAAATAAGGAATATCGAATGATGTAACGAAATAACCAAACACCTTTTGCGATAAAGCTGACTCTTAACGGCTATCATAAAAGCAATACGATTCATTTGAATAGCCGTTAACGGATAAGAATCATCACATGCTGAACTGGATAAAATGATTTCGATACTAAACTATGGTATGTAGTAGTATCGAAATAAGGCTTTCGGATAACGATCTACGGATATCGGATATCGAATACCGGATATCCTTGAGAGTGGAGTTTCTACTCACTGAGTTGTCGTTGCACCTGTCACAGTTGCACACAAAGTACTTGGTCATCTTTAGGAAAATGCCGCGAGTGAGGTTGCTCCAGAGGATCTTGGTGTAGGTGGTGGTTATCTCGCCGCCCTTGGGTATGTCGCGTGCGGCACGCACGACCGCCAGCCGCCCATTCTCGAAGTAGTGACTGGCATTGGGCGTGCACTCGTGGTTCATGATGGCCGTCAGCGGGAAGAGGCCGCGCAGCAGCGACTCGTGCCCGTCGACCCGGCACGGCGCCTCAAAGGCGTTCGTATTGAGGACGCCCACGACGCGGAACAGCTGATCCATGAAGGGCTTGTCTGTGGTGGGAAACTTGCGAAAGCATTGCGCCGCCTTGATGATCTCCTGGCGATAGCCACGCTCCGCATTCGCCTGCATAGCATCCACCAGAGCGCGCTGCTCCTTGCTCAAGTAGAAGACGCGCACGGCAGTCAGGATGCGCAGCGACAGAGGGTTCACCACATCCACTGGCTCGCCGTCGGCCGTCATCTCTTTGCACTCCTCGCTCAGATCCTTCGGCAGCCAGCGCTGGAAGTGCGCGCACTCATTGCGATGCGGCTCCGAATCGGCGCACTCGCCGCACACGGGCAACGTGCAGTGATGCGGACAGAGGAACCGCTTGGCCGCCAGCAGCCGATGGCAGCAGACGCATGTGTTCAGCTGCGAGCCTTTGCGTGCGGTCGGACCAACGACCAGGGCGCGCTCCCTGAAGATTAGCTCGCCGGCGGCAATGTCGCGGGTGGCGAACACGCCGCGTCCGGCAACAGGCGATGGCGCCAGCATCCAGTTGGGCAACTCCTCGCGCAGCTCGCCCAGGTGCACGTCGATGAGGCGGGCCAGTTGGTCCGGCGTGGTGTTGCGACTGGGCGCCATATGGGCGACCATGGCGGCCGTTGTATTAATGCGCTCCGTCATCTCTCTCTCTCTCTCACACACACGCACACACACTATCTCTCTCTGTCTGTCTCTCTATCTTTCTGTCTGGCTGTTCGTCTGGCCAGGATCGGCAGAACGCGTTGCAGCGAAACAGGCAAAGCACAGAGATGACAACGCGTCGTGGCAACGCGACGCGACGTTTGTTTGCGAGTGTTGGCGATTGGCGACTGGCGACAAGACCAGGCGAGCAGCTGGGCAGCGACGCGCCAACGCAAGTCTCAGCTGTGGCAGCGGCTGCGGCAGCGACTGCGACAGCGACGCCCTCAGAGAGTATTAAACGTAAAACTAAAAAAAAAAAAAAATACAAAAAAAAAAAGTAAAAGAAACAGAAACACACACACACAAATTAGAGGCAGCAACAACTAGAAAAATATGATTTATCCAAGGCGCGACACACACACACACACACAGAGTGAGAGAGAGGAGAGAGAGAGAGAGAGAGAGGGGGGCAAAGCCGCTTACGCTTTTGCTTTTGACTCTTATTCAATTTTGTGTTGCATTCAATTGGATTCGATACAGCAGCAGCAGCAGCAACAACAACAACAACCACGCATGACTAGCGACATGGCGTGTTGACGTCCATGACACACACACACACACACACAAACACACCTCTACTTCTCCGGCATACCCTAACCCTGCCCCGTCTCACCATTGCAATCGCTTTGCTTTGCCTGTCACTTCGATTTGTCATTTCAATTTGTATGACACGCCCCCTCGCCAGGCGCCTACTGCGACGCTGCGGTTATGAGCCGCTGCTATACATACGTAACAACAACATATCATAAAAAGAAGAAGAAGAAAAAGAAGAAGAGGGCAGCAACAGCAACAGCAGCACACAGAATCAGGCGCTGCGTCCACGTGGTGCGAGTCTCACATTTTTGCGGCTTCCGGCTCGAACCGCAGCGCAGATTTCAGACATGCTTCCATTTTTTTTTTATTTATTTACGCTGCACTTGGTCACTGAGCGTGTGCGTGGGCGTGGCAAAGCGTTGAGGGACTTCCAGAGTGTGCGTGTGTGTGTGTGTGTGGCGCGTGTTGATGCCACATAAATTAAGACATTGCCAAAGCGGATTGCGTGCCGCGTACATATGACAATGGGCTCAAAAAGCCAAACAGGCAACAGCCAAATGGCATCATCATCAGCCACAACAGAGCCACGACACGTGACCAGGTGAAACACACCAGGTGACTGCCGCACGTTGTCACCAAAAGAACAAAAATACAAAAACAAAAACAAAGAGAAGAACACACAACAAAAAAAAAACATCAAACTGGGCCAAGCTCACACGCACGTTGCGTATACGCCGCATGGGCCACACACAAAGAGACAAAGTGCCCCAAACTATTGGCCCCAAATCTGTTCGAGACACACACACACACACACACACAGAGAGAGAGATACACGTGCATCTATCCCTTTCCCTTTCACAGCCACGCCCCCACTCGCCCGTGCGAGCCCAAGTCTATGGGCAAACACTTTGAACATTTCTCCACACAAATTAAAAACATATCAACAAAAAATACAAAATAAAATAAAATATAAAAAAAGTGCTTAAATCAAAAACTTGAAAAAAAAACACACACACAAGTTGTTTATTATTTTTCATTCGTACGAAATTTTTGCGCAAAGTTTATATTTAAAGCGCACAAAAAAAATATTTGAAATAAAAGCAAAATAGTTGGCAAGAGCGAACAAAGCGCGACTAGGCCCATACCCTATATATTTATATACATTATTACTTATATGTTATTTACAAATAATAATTAATAACCTCAAGATTGAGAAGAACTCAAAAATATTTGTAATATTATCGATATTTTTGGCACAAATTATCGTTGCTCGATATTAATCGATCATTTTTTATTTATAGTTTGAAAATAAATCAAACTCATTTTACAAAATATTTTTTAATACAACTAAATAAATAAATGCAAATCGATAATTATGTACGCTCATTGTCATCGGCTTGAGCCATACAAAATCTACTTTAGTATACAAATACTACTCAAAAGTTACTTACTATTTAAAAGAAAGAAAAAAGAAAAATGTATATTCATCGATTCATGCTAATAAAACACCATAATTTATTTATATTACATTATATATAAGATATCACCTTCTCCATTCGCAACTCTTGATTGCCACTCACAAACCAGTCAAACCCTGTCTCAGCACTTTCTAATGGGTATCGAGCCTATCGCCGCAACCGAAATGTGTTTTTGTTGGCTGTGGACGCACGTCAGTTGCGTTTTGATATGTTTTCTCGCATGTGGCGCACCGCGCCTTCTTCGCCCAACAGCCAAAGATCTACAACAGCGCCCCCTGGCGTGCCGAATGTGCGTGCATCGTGTGTGTGAGAGAATGAGAGGTATCACAGAGAGTGCGTGCGTGTGTGTGTGTGTGTATTTGTACTTGAACTAGTTTGGACCTCCATTAGCTCTTAACCTGGCAGCTTGCCCAGGCCCAAAGGAATATGCAATATGAAAGGCAGCATGACAGAAAGGGTGCGAGGTAGAAGTTTACATGCATACGTATGTATGTATGTCTACATACATGTATATGTAAATATATATGAATATGCTTAACGGGGCAGGAGGGTGTGACAATTTCATTCAAAATATTAAACAAGAGCAGCGTAAAGAGCGAACAATACAGATCAGAATGAGCAAGCGGCATAGATTTACATTGCGCACCAAGAAATAAAATGCTGGCTTATGTTGGCTCAACAAGTTGTCATTCAGAGACATTTTGCTGAATGGGAGAGAACTTTTATTGCGAATGCCATACGCTCGATGCCAAGCGCTAAAGAACTATTCATGTATTTATAGCTGCATTAGGAAACGACTCATTAGTCGTTGCTCTGCACACGATATTTCATGTCGTTATTTCTATCACAATTATAAATTTGCATCAATTATCAGACACATATAAATCTGTTTGGTATTTTGCAATATTTAAATTCTAATTCACAATAGTTTGTTTTGGTATTCAGTTGTTCATTCACAATAGTTTGTTTTGGTATTTTGCTCGAGAGCACATTGTGCATTCGAATTTGAGCAACATTCACAATAGGAATTTTGGCAATCGCCAATGCAGCTAGAGATGACAAATCCAATAAATCGATATATGACAGAATTTGACATTTTGCAAAAAAATTGCTCGATCAGAACAATCGCAACTGTTGAGACTTTGTTGCTCTTCATGTTTTATGTAAACAAATGATTTGAATTCATATTATAATTATTTATTCATAGACAAATACTTGTCGATCAAATACCACATTTTAAAGGCAGCTCACACAATTATTTACTTACATGAGATCTCAGTGGCTAATCGTATATTTTGGGGCTATAATTAATTGGCAAGTTAGGTTAGGCTTAGTTGATAAACAGCTGCTCCACAGCAACCACTAAGAAGTCCGATTAACCAAATATAAATTGTTCAAATCAAGCAGCACATTTGTTGTTCATCCATTTAGACATTTCATTTCATATTAAAGCTTCAATTGCAAACAAATGGGCTATAAATGTCGACCAAATGATGCTGATACACAGTTGAATGAACCTGGAAGCTGTGTGCCAAGTGCTAAAAGTCACACAAAATACCGATCAATGGATGGCCGGATGGGCCAAAAACAGATACGGAATGGTTCATGTGTGTGCCTATGTATGTATCTAATGCCCTACATTGCGATACACTGGCACACATAGTGACGCAGATATAGCTACAGATATAGATACAAATTGAGAAACAGATACAGAAAGAGATAAATATAAAGAAAGAGTTGCTGATACAGCCGCAAATACAAATACTTATATAGATGCTCAATGAGATACATATACAAATATATGAAATGATAGAGCTACAAATATGAATACAGGTAGATATACTTGGGAAAAGCCAGGTAGCAATCTGTAGAGACTATTACAAATATAATATATATGTATATATATGCATAGGGATACAAATACAAGATACATATAGGAGCAGATAAACACGTAGATAAAGAGGTAGGGTAAATACGCAGATTTAGATACGGATAAGGACGTAGAGAAATTACAAGAGCTCGGATAAAGAAACAACTAGACTTAATTAAGTATACGGATAACAAGAAAGACATATCTATAGATATGAACACAGATTTAGGGATAAAGGTATTCTAATCAAAACAAATACAAATATATTTAGTGCTAAGAACGACGATTTAAGCAGATAGAAACGCAGACTTAAATTCAAATTATATTAGCATTAGCGAAACGGATAAAGGTAAAAATAGGTAAATAAATAATGCTCATAAAATGTAAGATTTAGCCTCAGATAAAAGTACAGATGTATACGCTTATAGGGATAAGGAAGGAACTATATTTGGATAGTCGGATAAGAATAAAGCTATATCCACAAATAGAAGCCACGATTCAAATACAGATACAGATACCGTTCGAGATACGGATAAAAATATAAACAGCTAAATAGATTTACGGATAAAGACATCTATTTAGACAAATAAAAAATGTTCAAAATTATATGCATACAGTTAGCGATGCGGATAAAACGACAGCCACATTTATAGATTGCGTAGGTAGTTGACAGTTAGCAATAGGAAGAGATTTGCTATTTTAGTACAGTCAGCCATAGTACAGTCACACATAGCGCACAGATACAGAGAGAAAGAGCGAGAGAGAGAGAGAAAAGGATCGAGAGAGACACGCACAGAGACATCGAGATCGCTTGATCAACTCACCGTGGGATCCTGACAACGCGGACACTGGCACATGAAGTGCTTCGTCATGCCGAGAAAGATTTTGCGCGCTAGCGTGGACCAGAGGAGCTTGGTGTAGGACATGGTGATCTCCTCGCCGGCCGGAATGCGCTCGGTGGCAGTGACCACGATGGTCTCACCATCCTCGAAATGGTGCGCCGCATTCGGCGTACACTGATGATTGAGCAGGCCGGCGAGCGGGAAGAGAGCCCGTGTCACCACCTCCTGGCCATCGACATGGCATCGACTCTCAAAGGCGTTCGTATTGAAGGCGCACACAGTGCGATAGAAATAGTCGAGCATGTCGGAGTCGCTCGGAAAGTGCTCGAAGCACTCGGCGGCCCGTTGCACCTCGCGCATGTAGTAGCGATCGGTGTTCGCCTGCATCGCATAGAGCAGCTGGCGCTGTTGCTCGCTGAGGAAGAAGCAGCGCACCACGCTGAGGATGCGCAGGGCACGCGGCTCAATGATGTTCAAGTGCTTGGGCTGCCATTTCCGAAACAGCTGGCACTCGACGGCATGCCGAGCCGATGTCACACAGTCCGGACAAACGGGCAGGCCGCAGCCGGCACTGCAGAGCGCCGACTCCTCACTCTCGCCCGGCGGCTGGTGATAGCATTGGACGCAGGTGCGCAAATTGCGGCCACGATGCGCCGTGGGTCCGACCAGAAGCGTGTGCTCGCGGAACAGCTCCTCGCCCTTCTCGATGGTGCGCACGGCGAACACGCCACGCCCCGAGATGGACGAGTCGGCCACACGCCAAGCGGGCGACGAGGGACGCAGTGCACCCAAATGGGCATCGATTAGGGTGGCCAGCTCCTGTGTGCTGCTGGTGATGGTCATCTGTGGCACATGCTGCCCCAGCTGCTGCTCCAACTGCGCCATGGACTCGAATGGGGATGCGGATGCAGATGCAAATGCTCTCTCTGATTGGACAATCGATGCGAATCAATACGGATCGATCGGATCGAATCGCTTACTCTCTCGAATCGCAACTGACACATTTCCAATTTGCTATTGCTGCCGCTGCCTCAGCTACTACCTCAGCTGCTGCCTCTGCCTCTGCCTCTGCTGCTGCTGCTGCCTCTGCTTCTACCTCTGCTGCTGCTGCTGTCGTCACTTGTTGTCTCAGCATCTCTCACAGCATCTTCAGCATCTCATTAACTACTGCCGCTGCCGCTACTGCTGCTCTAGAGCGCTCTGTTTGCCATGGAGCAGGCAGCTATAATTAGTTGGGCTTCACTCGGTGCGCTCTGACAGCCCTCTCCAATTTCCCCATATACCAATTCCCATCACACACACACACACCCCCCTCCCTTGCTCCCTTTGTTCTGGCAGCTGCACTCAGCTTCCGCTGAATCAGCGAGCCGCCCACTTGCTGCGCATTATGTGACCGCCTGAAAGCAGGCAACAAGTTCCGACCTCGCGACAACCGACAGCTGCAACCACTGATGTCATTTCAGCTTTTTTCCAGCTAGATCTGGCTGTTTTGAAAATGCGATTGCGGGAAAAATTTGAAAACAGCGGGCAGCGGGAATTCTAGCTTTTTTAGCAAATTGAAATTTTCTTTTTTTTAATTCTACTTTTTCTCAATTTTGTGAGTTTTTTCTATCGCAGTTGTTGATTAAAATCTTATAAATGTAAGTCTATTTCACTTAAAAATTGCCTATACAAATTTGTGCGTCTTCCGTCACTAAAATTGTGAAATTCGTAGCGATGCCGAAAGTAATTTAAGTTTAAGGAGTGGCTGAGGAAGGATCCCACAGACTTAACACGGGCGTATTGTAGCTACTGTAAGTGCAGCATAATTGCAAAATTATGTGATTTTCGTGCACACGGTGCTACAAAAAGGCACATAGGTTCGATGAGCGGCTTTGTGCAAAAAAAAAAAAAAAAAAAAAAAAAAAAAATAAATAAAATACAAATTAGTGAAAAGGCAACAAAACAACTGAGCAGGAGGCAGCGCTTTGCGTATTCGTTGCACAGCAAGCGCAATCGCTCCTGTTAATCATTTAAGTGAACTTTGCCAACAAAAGTTCGATGACAGTAGCACCGCGATAACAAAGATATTGATAACAAAGTATTATTGGATAATACATTCATTCTTGAATAAAAAAATCAATATATAAAAATCAGCTTTTTTTTCTGCTTTTTTTTCCCGGGGATTCAGCTTTTTTAAGCTGTTTTCTTGAGTCGATTTAGCTGTTTTGGCGTTCCAAAAAATGACATCACTGGCTGCAACACGAGACGTTACGTATACGCAGCCAAGCGGCATTACGTATACGCAACGTCAAGTGCTTCATTAAGGTTCATTGGAGCTTTTTGCCTCTGTCTGCGTATGTTTACGTGTGTGTATGTGTGTGTGTGTGTGTGTGTGTGTATGTGTGTGTGTGTGTGTGTGTGTGTCTCTCTGTGTGCGGTTGTTCCTGTACGTAACAGACAGGTGCTTTCGAACGTATTTCATTCAATTTAAATGTAAGGTAACTTTATTAAACCAATAATAAAATCGAACGTCCCTGGAGATATACAATAGAGAGACCTGGTGCACATATGAACATGCAGATATGCATATATATATATATATATATATATATAGAAACAAGCATGCCTTGACGTATGCATATACATATATATATGTCCGTATGTGTATGTAATATACGAAAGCATGCTTCCATTCACATACATACCTAATACGTTATTTACATACATTATTATTCATAGATACAAATAAACATGTGTACATATATTAATAGATATATAGTTAGATAGATAGATAGATAGATAGATAGATAGATAGATAGACAAATAGATAGATAGACAGATGGATAAGTAGATACATATATAGGCACATAGATGTATATATACATACAGATACACATACATACATACACAAATACATTCATACATACACTCATACACACATACATACACATGTACATACATTCAGCACATACTGTACATAAAAATCGTAATCGACTGTACTTTAAATGTTGAACAACAAAAAACTTGATAATAAACTCAAGAACAAATTGAAATGAATGAGGAGACTGAGCTGGAGAATATGACAGAGCTCTCTCTCACTCACATTCACACATTCCCTCGTTCCACTCTATAACCCTCTCCATCTCTCTTCCTTGACAGTGAGTGAGATTCTGTCTGTTTCTACTTCTCGCTTTTGCCTCTCTCTCTCTCGCTGTCACTCTCTATCTGTCTCTTACTACCTGTCTCACTCCCTATCTGTCCCCTACTCCCTCTCTCTCTCTCTCGCACTCTCTATCGCTCACTCAGTCTCTCATTCATCTCTCTCTCCTACTCCATCTTTAGATTACTTTCATACTTTCTTTCTCTCTCTCTCTCACTCTCGCTCTCTCTCTCTCTCTCACTCTCGCTCTCGCTCTCTCTCTCTCTCTCTCTCTCTCTCTCTCTCTCTCTCTCTCTTTCTGTCTCCTTCATACATTACACACATACAATTCGTTCCTTTGTCTTTCTTGCCATAAAATCCTCGTATTATACCTACCCATAACCTCAGCCAGTTTTCAATATAACTTCTATACATATCTACTGCATCAACTCAAAACATCACAATTTATAACACTCGATATATATTTTGATTTCAGTTATAATTTTTTTTCGTTTCTTTTTTATTGAACATGAACATGACACATAAACGCGTTGATCATTTTAGGCTTAGTTTGTTAAGGGCTACTACTTCTAGTTAAAAACTATGCAAGTACAATGTGAATTAGGCACTCGAATTAAGCACATCTAGATCTCTCTATATGTATATATATATATATTCATTTAAATATTTTATATATATATGTATATTTTCTTTATATTCGCAGATATATTTGATTGTAGTTAAGAGATGATTGAACAAATTGTTTCAATTACATTTTCGAGTTCTGTAAATGCTTAAATTGGGATATTGCTTTTGCTCTATATACATTGCACCTGTGTGTGTGTGTGTGTGTGTATGTGTGTGTGTGTGTTTGTGTATATATGTATGTACATTTATTTATTGCACGCCTTAAACATAAGCTTTATAAATATCTATGTAAAGAGAAAGAAAAAAAAAAAAAAAGGAGAAAACTAAATAGAGCAAAGGAAGGTCAATTTCTTTTACTTTTAGTAGTAGAGCACATCATAAATAAACGTAGTTTTTTTTTTTGGGTTTTCTTGGAAGAGTTAGGATAAATGTTGAACAGGCATTGGAGTTATTACAGTTATTAATATTAAAGTAGCATCAAATGTGTTTAAGATTAGTTTGTAGTTATATGTTTTATGTTACACAAGGCACGTTGATGGGATAGTTGGCTCCGGAGTTAGTGCCGGAGCTGCGCAGCGAGGCCTCACTGATACCAGGGCTGGCGACGCACCCATTGCAGTCGATTGCTGGTCTGATCGGAGCGTATCTTAATGCTGGCGCCCTCAGCAGCGCGCACCGTTTCCTTGACCTAATAAATGGGATTAAATTGAGATTAAATCATATTAGATACTTGATCATAGTGCCATCCACTTACGCTCTGCATCAGGTTCTGGGCATTGCCCACCAGCATTTCGGTGGCCTCACGATCCTCGTCGGATCCCTGGGCGCCCAGCATGGTCGCCTTCACCGTGGACAAGATCTTCAGCTGGGTGCCAATTGTCGGTATGCGCTCGCAGACCTGCAACAGATTCGTGCGGATGCGTCGATCGGTGCACTGGCGCGCCAGCTCCTTGGCCAATCGTGTAACATCCTCGGATGCCTCGGCAATCTTCTTGGCAGTGGCAATCAGTTCACGCTTGCTGCCCCGCGAATCGGATAGCACCAGCTCGCTCAGCCTGGCCATGAGTATGGCCATGCGCTTGGCCGCCGCTATGATCTCGTTGTCCTTCGACGACCACTGACGCACCTCCTGGTGCAGGCCACGTGCGGCAATCTGCAAAGCGAAAGCATTAGTGGAATGGAATTTATGGAATATATTTCCATCTCTCTTGGCTTACCAATATGGGCTGATTGGCATGCGGCATGGTGCGGAAGACGCCCTCATCCTCATCATCCGTCTCTGGTGGCGGTGGACGCACGGGCGCCAGACCCTCGCGTGGCAGTGGTGGACGAGGTGGCGCACGCTCAGCTGCAAGAGAGAGAGAGAGAGAGAGAGAGAGAGAGAGAGAGACAGCATTAGTATTAAATCAAATCCAATTCAAGATCTCATCACGAACCATTTTGATTGGACAAGTGGAGCGCACTCAGCTCGGGTATGGGCGGCGGCAGCGATGTGGGCAATGGCGGCGGCTGTGGCGGTGCAATGGCATCGCGCACCTCGCGCACATCGCCCAACAGACGCTGGAATGATTTCTTCCAGGCAGCAGCCGCAGCTGGATCCGCAATATTCGTGGCCACCAGCTTGGCATCGCCCACCATGGCGGGCAGCGAGCGCTCCAAGTTGTTGGCGGCCGCATTCAAGCGCTCGGTAAAGATCGGATCTTCCGAGTTGTCCGCCTCCTGCTTGGCCACCAGCAGCACGCGATTGATGAGCCGTGCAATGTTCGAGGTGTTGTCAACCATCTTCTGGGGCTGACGTGCATGGATGGCATCCTCGCAGAGCTTGGCATACACCTGCATGTGCTCCTCCGATGTCTTGATGAAGTCAGCCGGATCGGTGGCCTGGTCACAGAGTGTGCGCATGCGCAGCACAGTATCCGCATACTGTTGCTTCAGATTCTGCAGATGCTCGTCGGCCGCCTTGCTGGCCGGATAATTCATGCGAATGCGTCCGGCGTTGATCAATTGCGGCGTCAGCGAATCCACCTGGGCCGCCGACGACAATAGAATCTCGGCAATCTTCTTGTTGCCACAGGCACCGCCAGCGGCGACCATGCGCGAGGTCTTGGAGGCGCGATCGCTGAAGGCTTGCAGATTGTTCGACTTCTGATTGAAGTTCTGCTCCCGGCCGGGCGTACCCTCCGGCAGCATCACAGCCTCCGTGAACTGTTTGAGGGGTGTGCTCACGTCCATGAAGTCCTGCACGATGCGATTGACCAAGGCGTTCTGTACGGCGGCCTTGAGCTCGTAAAGCTTCTGGGTCAGTTGCTTTGCCGCCTGCTTGGCAGCTGGCCCAGTGCCGGCCGCTTGGCGCTTGAGGCGCTCCACCTCGTCGCACAGCTGCATGATCTCGGCCTTTTGATGGCCCGGACAGCCCTCGGCCACCTTGCGTCCCTCCTCGACAATCAGATTGATGGCCCGTTCGCCGAGACCGCCATCATTGACCTCCGGATTCTGCAGCCATTTGACCGCCTGCTCGAGCCGGCCCTGAATGGTGTGTGCGGTCTGCTGAACGCCCGCCTTGTCCACGCCGGACACGGCCTGGCGCACCAGACCCTGCAGCTCGCCAAGGCGTGCACGTATGCCATTGGCCAGGTCCAAGGCCTGGGGCGAGTTGCCTTTGTCCTCCTGGCGCAGCTCGCACAGATTGTTCGCCATGGCGCTGATCTCGTCCGCTAGCTTGCGTATCGGATACGAGTCCTGGGGCAGGCAGCGCTCCGAAATCTCATTGGCATTGTCGATCACCTGGCGCAGCGCCTTCTCACCAACGCCGCCGCGCAACGCATAGCGATTCGATAGCCATTCGTTGGCCAATTCCATTTTATTGCTAATCGCATTGCTCAGCTTCTTCAGCACGGTCAGGTTGTCCAGTTCGCTGGTGTCCTCGTCGTAGGTGGTCAGTTGCAGCACCCGTATGATCTCCTGCAGTTCGTCGGACATGCGTGCGGCTAGATAATTGCGATTCTCGGCCGCCTCCTCGGCGCCCTTGCCCTGCTGCTCGACAATGTGTATGTAGACCTTCATGCTGCAGATGAGGATCGGTGCCAGAGTCTTGACCTGCTCCAAGCAGCGGACAAGTATCTCGCTGTGCACCTGATGGGTGAGCTCCTTTTCACGGGCGCTCACCTCACGCGTCACCTTGCTAAGGCAGGGCGACAGATCCTTGAGAAACTGCACCAGTTGCTCCATGGTGCCGATGATCTCGGCCACGGCCAAATAGTCGAGGACACGCTTGCACTCCTGTATGATCTTGCGCACCTCGCTCTCGTCGAAGCAGAGCAACAGCGAGGAGGTGCCCTGCAGTATGCCGCGGCTTCCCTCAATTAGCTTCTTGCGCGCTGGCCCCGAATACGGATCCGAGCGCAACATATCGGAAGCCTCCTCCAGCAACTGCGAGGCAGTCTCCACGCGATGCAATGCCGACGGCATATCCTGCCTCAATATCTTATCGTCCGAGCTGTTGATCGTTTCCCGGCCAACCTTCACCAGATTCGCCACAGCCGCCGAGACCACCTGAACGGGCCGGCTAAGATCGGGCATTGCGTTGCCATCCTCGGCCTCCTCATGTAATATCACCAAGCGAGATACCTAAACGAAGCAGAAACAAATCTACAATCAGCTTCAATTCTATAGTTTTCAATTTGGTTCTACATCTACAGCAGCTAGGGTCTAAGCAAGCTTTAGTGCTAAGCGTTAAGCTTTGTGTGTTTGAATTAGACTTTTGAATTGAATTACCCTAAGAGTTTACTCTTATTTATTATAGTGTCTAATGCCATCAGTCTTAAAGCTCTATTCAATTACCTTATGCTTTCGTGTTGAGCTTAAAGCTCGCACAGCTAACAATTGCATGCACATGAATTGCAATCCACTGAGCTTAAAGCTTTACAAAGAACTCTTGTCTGTTGCAATACAAATCTAGATGCGCTTCATGTCATAGAGCTTTAAGCTTATGTTTAATCAATTTAAAATATAAAGGTTTAACTAAGTTTTTACTTCTATAAGTTATTTAATGTATTCTACGAAAGAGCTTAAAGCTTTGCGTGTGCTTCTCTTCAAGTTTGTTGTCTATGACCAACTTTCAAGCCTATCAAGAGCTTTAAGCTTCCATTTAATGAATTATATTTGTATGTTAAAGCTTATTCTAATGTGCTTTAGATTTCTTAAGGCTTCTATGAGCTTCAAATTCAATTTTTAAGGCATTACAATTGAAGCTCATTTGTAAAACCTTTTACATCATTTTAAAATTAAAATAAATAAATAAAAAAAAACTTTTGCTTTTCAAAATAGGCAAAAAGATATTGAACATAAATGTAAAGCTCGTAATGTTCATTGAATTATTTTGCAGTCTACAGCTCAATTAGTTGGATTATTGTTTACGGCCAGATGGATTATAATTTTATTTATAAACTCAACATAAATCAGAGATTTAATGGCCTTAGCGGCCAGTGTCATTGCGTCATAGCCAAAAGCAGAGCTACAATTGTTACACGCTCTCTCTCTCTCTCTCATTTGCTCGCACCTCCTCTCTCTCTCTCTCTCTCTCTCTCTCTTTCTCTATCTCTATTGGCCAATAGCTTTGATAGCTCGATATATGAAAGACCATAAAGAGTCTAGCAAATCATTCGCCAATTCGAATTGAAGCGTGGGACTCGGACTTGGACTTGGACTTGGATATCGCATTGATATCGATGCGAAATCGATATGGAGACAACTTGTTGTTGCCGGTTTCGCTTCACTCTAAACTATTTCTCAGCTATTTTTAGGCATGAACTGTTGTCCGACTTATCCCCCACACACACAAAACGAAACTCAGCTGATGCGAGCCAGATACGAGTTGAGTTGATAAGAGCTGCTCGCCCAACCGCACAACCGTTCTCAGAGAGCCAGATCTATTATTCAAATGAGCTAATTCAATATTATCATGAACAACATGAACTTTGCATGAGTCAAAAAAATTCTTCAAAAAAAATCATAATAAATTTAAAAAATTACAAAAAAAATATTTTTTAATTTATTTAAAGTTAAATTCTAGTTTAAAATAAAAAAAAACACCCATAAATATTTTTGCAATGTTCAACTGAAAATTGAAACAAATCCATTATATTCAGATTTTAGTTTGTTTGTTTGTTGTGTTTTTTTTTTTTCTTTTCATTTATTTTTTATATCAATATTAATTATAAATTATTCTTGAAACACATTTTTTTTAATTTTGTATATAAATAAAATCGTTTTGAAAATTTCTTCTCTAATCAATTTTGTATATTAATATGTATAACAAAAATATATTTAAAAAAAAATAGTTTAAGAATATTTTCATTCAGAAAAAATTTAACTAATTAAAAATATACTCATTTTAAATAAAATTCAAATTATCATTTTTTAATTATTAAATACTACAATTTAGTTTCTTTAACATCTAAAATTAAGTCTTGAAAAGTAAATAGTTTGGCATGGAAAATTTAAATTTAATGAGAGTCTTTAAATAGTCTGAGAAATCCAATCTAAAGAAAAATGAAGCAGAAATCTGTATATTCTGGCTGAAATATGTCAATTTGAAGTAATCAACTGAAAGATCTTTTGTTCCAGTTCCAAACCCATTCCAAAAGCACGTCTTTAGCAGCAATTGCTTAATTCCATTTCAATTCAATTCAATTTTGCCTTTTGGCCCGCCCATTTGCTTGATGAATTAATTATGTAATTAATTTGATAAAACCCTCGCGCCCCCCCTCGCAGCATCGCCCTTTTGTGCTCTATTTACGAACCAATTTGCTAGCCGGGCAGCTAAATTTAAACACGAGAAGAAAAAAAAATATATCTCATTAAATGTGTGTCCATGTGTGCGTGTGTGTGTGTCTCAATGTGTTGATTGATGTGCTGAACGATCATTTTTAATTCGGTTTTTGCCAGCCATTCATACACTGTGCGATCACAGACGCCACCCCTGCCCACAGTCTCCTGCCCCCTGCCCCTGCCCCTGGGCCAACCCCTTTCATTTGGCTGGCGATGAGTCACAATTTGAGTTTCGGTTCTTGGCACAGTTTGTGCCTCAACTAAAAAATCTTCAGTCAGCCGCATCAGCACCCAAATACACCTACACCTACACCTTGTCGTTCACCCGCCCTCCCAACGCCGCCCTTCTATTCGCTTCTCATAGACTGTTGTTTGTTATGTTTCATCAACGTCTTCCACATGTTGCGCCCAAAGAGAATTATTTTCTTTAGCTTCAGCTTCTCTTTTGGCGCAATGATTTCATTTTCATTCGTTTTTCATTTTAGTTGTTGTTGCTTTTCTTTATCTATTTTTGGAATCTTTCGTTGTCCCTCTCTCTCTCTCTCGCTCTCTCTCTCTCCCGCTCTCCCTTTCTCTTTGTTGACATTGTTTCAATTTTATTAAATTAATTTTGTTTGTCCTCAGCGGCTCAGGTTGTTGCGATATCAGAGGAAGCAGCAGATATATACATATGTATATATTATTCTGCTTCTGCTGCTTCTTCTGTTATTATTTTTATTATTATTATTATTATTAGTATAGCCCACCTCATTTATTTATAGAACCCGCAAAAGATTTGTTAAGCAAGCATAGCAAGCGAACGCATCTTAAAGTTTGTTTTTGTTGCTCGACTGCTTGGATTTTGCCTATGCGAGTATGTATCGCGATAGATATACATAGATCATGGATATATCTATATATATATAGAGTGTGTATATATAGATATATCTAGTACTTGCACAGGTACACATGTTACACAGCTGCTGGAAACTTTCGTTTTTCAGGTGTGCAAAATTATCAAAAATTTGAACTGAAAATACACTATATAATTAACTAGATATTTAGATATATATATATATATATATATATATATATATGTATGCATTTATATAAATGTGTATATAATTTATATATGATGTATCAGTTTTATAGATTTCATGGATCATTTCGCCTCAGTAAACTTGCTTTACACACAAATTTGATCGTTAAATTCAGCTTTTGGCATCTGTGGCGCAGCCAACTTAATGCGCCTATGCAGTTATTTATGGCGTTGCCAGCTAGTTGCACATATGAGAACAAATTAAATATGATATCTATTTATAGAAAAAGTTAAAAACTATCATAAAAATATAGTGAATGACAGCAAACTCTGCAATTTCCTAGTCTTAAATATATCTAGATCAATTATACATACTCTATACCTAGACATGATCAAAAGAGCTATGAGCTATGAGTTATGAGCTATGATCTATGAGCTTTACATATGCTATTCCAATATAAGGTTTTACTAAATTGTCAACAAAATACTTTCGATGCTAATAAATTCTTCATAAATTTACCTTTTTGGGCGCCAATTTGCTGGCTTGTTATAGCTAGGCAATGTTATAAGGTTATGTAATATTTCCTTATGGATAAACCGAATTTAACAAAGATCATTTCATTTATAATCGCTTACCTGCTGAGCAACAGGATCTAATATACTCTCGATGGTTTTTGTGTGAAAGACGGGCATTTTAACGGCTTCTTTAGCTTTACAGCTACCTCAGTGTGTCTAGGTGTGTGCGTGTATGTGTGTGTGATGGTGGACTATGGATGGTGCTTATAAGTATAGGTCTAGGGTATTCCAGATATTCCTTCTTTTGCCAAGCCAATTTCAATTAGATCTGCAAAAACAAAATAGTTGAGAAATTATACTTTGATATGTACATGCATAGATATATATGTATATATGTATGTATGTTTGTGTAGTGTATGTAGTAGTCTGTGTGTTATCTGAAAATGCTACAGATTGAGGTCGCAGATAATGCGAAACTGTCACCTGTTGAAACATTATAAACTACACTGAGAGCAACAATTGAGCAACTTTTACTAGCAAATTCAACTGGAACTTGGGAAGATAGCTGGACCAGTTTAAGGGCATGTGATGTTGTCTTAAAATATTTCAGTTTCTAGCTTTAATTTCTAATTGTGGGAAGAGTCATTCAGAAGTATTCAGAAAAAGTATACAAATATATTAAATAATATTTTCCTAAGTTATTCAATACATTTAAGTGATCTCAAATTCTTTGGGAACCTTTGCAAATAATATTCAAGTTATCTGCTTAGTTTCAACTTAACAGAGTTTTTCTCTACGTGTAGACGCTACGGCGCTTATCTAGGCGGGGCATAGCCCACAAATTCATATGAAACTATCTCCAGCTGCTGCATACAAAAATTCTTGAGAATAAATTTTCAATTTCAATTTGAATTCATTTATGTTGTTGCTGTTGTGATTGTTGTTGTTGTTGATGTTGTTGTTGTTATTGTTGTTAATTTCGATTAAAATGTTTGCCTTTGCTTGCGACTGTTTCATTAATGATGACGCACACTGTGAGGTCATTGCGAGACATTTTCAACACACTGTTCAATGGACAGCAGGAGGAAGAGGCGGACAAAGTGTCGAAGACAGAGAGAGACACAACTTTGATGACGCACTGTTTACACACATGTGTCGATATCTGTGCTGTCTGTCTGTCTGTGTGTGTGTGTGTGTGTGTGTGTGTGTGTGTGTGTGTGTATGTGTGTGTGTGTTTGTGTGTGTTTTGGGTGTAGTTCTTTATCCGCTGTCCGATATCCGCACCCTTGGCCAATTCTCGTAATTGGCAATTGGATTTGTAGTGAAAGTGGCGAGGTGGTAAAATGGCATTGAAAATGCGAGTTCCGCAACAGCTAGACAGGTGGCTAATAGAGGGTGAATGATAGTGTGCGTGTATGTAGGTGTGTGTGTGTAGGTGTGTGTGTGTGTGTGTGCGTGGGTGGGTGTCGTCTGTCTACATTGAAACATATTGAGTGGCAAGGCGTTTAAAGCACCTTGCTGAAAAGCAAAACAGAAATGAAAACTTAAAAGACAGCGATCGCAATGCACTGAGAGAAATAATATGTGAGCGACATACATAAAAATAAATGATAATAAAATAGGTAATAAAGAAATAAATAGGTAAATATATACATGCAAAATAAAGTCGATAAAAAAAAAACAAATATGTGTTTTTTTTTTTTAATTAAATAAATTCCAAAATACTAAATACAAATAGAACACAAAATATATGAATACTAAAATTTAATAAAATACAAGAAAAAACATGATGAAAATGAAATATTAAATAGATATTAAAGTAAAAGTTTGTGGATATATGTGGATATATGGATATCAAAAATTCAAATTTAATATATCAAAAATAAATAATAATATAAATATTACAAAAATAACTAAAAACTACAATTATATCAATTAATTAATATCTTTATCGATAACCAATGCATATATATCCCCAAGAGTCAGTTTTTAAGTTTTTTTACACTTCAAACAAATATTTGAAATGTGAAAATGCTGTTAGAAATATTGCTGAAAAATACTTTTTTTTTGCTTATAATGTACAGAATTTACAACAGCATTTCGTTCAGTGTAAATATGAATCTAATAGGCATATATATATCGCTATTTGTACAAATATAGAAATGTGCGAACACTTCCAATATACATACATACATACATAGATGTCTATATATATATATATATATATATATATATATAATGACTGCCACTTATGGCATTTAGTTAGCGATGGATTGCTGCTGCAACAACAACAATAGCAACAATCAAAAAAAAAAAAAAAAAAAAAAAAATCAAAACAATACGAAATACCAAGCAATAACAAAACATTTTTGTGTTATGTGGGCAGCGGGGTTTATTGACTGAACTGTTGCCATTTATGGTGAACAAATTGTTGCAACTATTTAATAGACCAATAAATATAGGCACGCACACAAATGCAATGCACATGTGCAATGCGAAACGGATAAAGATTTGAGGGATAATCGCATATCAAATTTCGCATTATCGTTTATCGAAACGTGCATAGTTCGCAGCTCATCTTTAAGCCAAGCGTTCGATAAGCATGAAAGACTTATCGAAATGTATGCATGCCAGTACAAGTGTATGTGTATGTGTGTGCGCTTGTGTTTGTGCTTGTGCGCTTGTGTGTGTACGCAACTGGGAAGCTCCAGCAATGCTGCAATAATAACAAGCACAGCAGCAAGCACGTTCTGTGCTGGCGGCATATTTGTATATTAATTGTACAATTTGATTGCTGTCAAATGTGTGCAGAACAATGGAAATTGTCAATTAAAAACAGCTGCAGGCAATATTAAGCCCCCGGGACTGGTTAACTGTCCCCATACAGTGGTGAGCGGTGCAGCTACCGAATTTGAAGCAACGATCGCAGCGCAGCATGGGCGAAGCGAAAGGGAGATAGAGAAACGCGCGCGCGCAGGGCAGCGCACAAAGATGCGCGCGCGCGTTTGCTGTGCCAAGACAAGTCTACACATACATTTGCATACATATGTACATATGTGTATGTGTGTATGCATACATAGCAAAATGTTCATTTGTGCGCGCATATTAATTTATTTAGGGCACACGCACACACTTATAATACGAAATATGCATATATGTATGTACATATATGTATGTATTCGTATTCATATGCATATGTAGAAAGCTGCAACTGCTCTTGTTTACATGATTAGTTCCTATTAATTGTTATTTTTTCCACGCACATTCGCCTTTATCATGTTTTTATCTTTAGCATTTCTTCGTGCGTAGCAACAAACAGCTAACACAAACACGCTTACAAAGCGGCAGCAACAATTGGCTCACAAATAAAATAACAAAAAAAAAAAAAAAAGAAGACAATAAGAGTATAAGAATAAAGAGCACAAAACAAAAACTCCGTTGCCTGATGACAAATGCAACTTAATGCGAATTTTTGACAATTGTACGATTCATACGCTTTCTACACACTCACGCACACACACCGATTACATACACACATATGTGTATAAATATAATTATGTATATATTGCCCGTATTTACTTTTTAAATGTTTGCCTTATTCGCTTTGGCTGTGGCTGTCGCTCTCGCAGCGGCTTTTGACTTGCTTGCCCGACTGTTCTTTAAATACTAAAAAAATGATTGGGGGCCACAATCTACCTTGCGCCGACAGCAACCACAACGACGGCGACGGCGACGGCGACGCTCTTGTTGTTCGCTACGTGTCTATCTTCTTCTTCTGCTCTCCATATCGCCATCATTTTTGTGGCGCTCACTTTTAACATTCTCTCCGCCTGTGCGTACGTGAGTCTGTGTGTGTTTGTTTGCGTGCGTGTGTGAGTAAGTGTGAGGCATATTCTCCCCCTACGTTATTAACTTTGTTGTTGCTATTTTTATTGATGTGCCTTTGTTGTGTTATTCATAAAATTATATATATATATTTTTTTTTTGCAATACAGCTCAGAAAATTGCTACTGCGCAAAGCCCAGCGATCTTTCGGATCGCAGTGTCAAGCTTTTCTTCAAAAGTTAAAGCTAATCATAAAATGATTCATATTATTAAACTGATAAAGCATATTCTTTGCGAAAAAATACTTTGAAGAGCGTAAAGCTCATAAAGCTTTCAACCCATTTATATGATCGTTTCAGTTGCAATAAAAGCGCAAAAATTCAAACATTTAATAAATCAACGGGTTATTGGAACAGCTGTAGCTAACATATGTTATTACCATGACATGCCTGGTAATATACTAATCTGGTATTTTTGGCTGTGTTAGTATTTAATGGTATTTCGGACTGCCAACTGGTTATAAAACAAAATCTGCAACTCGAAATTGCCCAACACTAACTAAATACATATATACATATATACGTAACTCATACAAATTAATTGAAGAAGGAAAATTGAGCAAACTTAGTGTTAGGATCCAACCAAATGCAATTGAATATATAACATATATACTTAAAACAGAATGTATTGCCAGTGTAAATATGTAAAACGCATCGCGAGTGCAGTGCAAGGCGAAATATAGCTAAGCAAACAATACCAGCAGGCAGGCAAAGGCTTCAAAAGAAGCAGCAGCAGCAGAAACAGCAGTAGAATTAGAGGCCGAACTGACGTGAAAGAAAAACGACGCATGCAGAAGAAAAATGCCGCAGCCGTGCTGATAATTAGCGAAAAGTGTTTGAATTGCAAAAGTAAGCGGCACTAATGTTAGGAAAATGCAATTTTCCATAGTTTTATCATATTTTTTTTACATGCAATTCGTGTTGGCTGATGAACATGCATGTGTGTGTGTGCGTAAGTTTGTATGTGTGCGCGCATGAGTGTGAGTGCGCCGCTGCCGCATAGCGAGAAAGAGCACGCACCATAGTTGTCTATGTAACTGCTGTCGGTGTAAGCGTACAACTGTGTTAGTGTGTATGTGTGCAATATGCAAGCAAAACAATTTATAGTTGTTAAAAATTGTCCTAACGAGAAAAGTGGGTCTTATTATATTTATAAATTTATGCAACAAAATTAAATTTTTTCGGGTTGAGCACAATTGCAAGCGTTGTCGCTGTTAAGCGACAACAACAAAAACATCGTCGCTGTCGATGACGACGTCGCAGCGTCGTGCGATTTGCCTTTTGTATGTGTTTGTCCGCACCCAAAAAAAAGGAGGAAAAAATCAAATAAGATCGAAGCAAATAAACAAAAATCAAATCAAATTATTTAACGAAATGTTAACAGGCTGCCACAAGTAGTCAAATAAAAAAAACCCATCAAATTAAATTAAAAAGCAGCGACACAATGCTAAATTACACGCTGCTGCTAAGCTCCAAAGTCGCACAGCATGAAGAGTGAAGAGACAAAAAGACGGGGCGAATGCAAAACAACCGACACACAGAGACACGCGCACATGCATACGCTTATTTATATACGTGTTCGTGTGTGTGTGCATATGTGTGAGAACGAGACATGGCTGCCTGTATGTGATTGTGTTTGCGTGTGTATGAAAAATAGGCGTGTTGCCGTTTTGCTTTTCAACAAAAAATATACGAAAAAAGATTCCAAACAAATCAAATACATAGTTTTAACAATTAGCACGATGGCAAAATCTGTTAAACGATAAGTTCATTCAGCGAATCATACGATTTCCACTGCAACACTGAAAAAAAAAAAAAAAGCCAAATGCTGCAACCCTTTTTTTCGTCTGCATTCGGCAGCTGGGCAATAAATAAGTACCGCTATTACTTCAATGCCCATTATGAATTACTCTGTGGCTACATGCATACATACATATACATATACAACACATGCACGTGTGTCGTTCGCTCTCTCAATCCCTCTCTATTTTCACCAAACGCCTACTCTAGAACTTAAATTTTGAAAGCCACGCATCAATAAGAATGTCAGATTTAATTGAGAGCATAATAACATACGACGACTCTTTGGCATTCAAATGTGCGTATCTGAATGATGATGCACCGTTATTTGCCGCTCTGAGAGACTCATTCGCGGCTTTGGTGAAAATAGTGCCAAAAGAACGCAACAAAGAAGAACAATAAAAAAAAAAACGCACATATTTTTGATAAGCGGCTTCTCGGCGTATGGAATACCGAATGAGATATGAGTGTGCATGTATGTGTAAATGTATGTACGCGCGTGTATATACATATATGTATGTATATATTATATATATAATTTATATAAATATATGTATGTAATCGAGTAGTGTGAATCACTTGATCGATTTGAATGCGACAACAAAAACATGAAAATCTCCTTTTATCACACAGATACACACATGCACATACTCATACTCATACTCATACTCACACGCTTACACAAGCGGTTTTATGCAAACGCTCACCCATATGTATGCATACATTTGTAACTTTAAATTACACTTTCGTTAGCAGAGCGCAGCAAAAGGAGTTTCTTGTCTGTCCATTGAATAACCATCAATATCTACAAACCATAACAACAACAACAACAACAACAATAATAATAAGAAGAAGAACAAAGGAAAAACAAACAAACTGACCGTTCCTACTACCGAAGGAGTGGAAAAGAAGAGACGAGTGAGCGAAAGCGAACGAGATAGAAGAAGAGGGAGAGGGAGAGGGTGCGAGTGCTGGTAGGAGGGCATAACATGAATAACAGAGATGCCATCGGCACGTCCTGGTAGTCTCAAAGATCCGGAAATCGCCGATCTATTCAACAAACATGATCCGGAAAAGATCTTTGAGGATCTGCGAGAAATTGGCCATGGCTCCTTCGGTGCCGTCTACTATGCCCGCTGCAATCTCAACAAAGAGATTGTGGCCATCAAGAAGATGTCATATACGGGCAAACAGAGCCAAGAGAAATGGCAGGACATACTCAAGGAGATACGGTACAAGTTCACTAATTTATATCCACGCGAATAAATATAGATATATATTCTTCTCTCGGAATAGCTTCTTACGTCAATTGAACAATCCGAATACAATTGAGTACAAGGGCTGCTACCTGCGCGAATCAACGGCTTGGCTGGTCATGGAATACTGCGTCGGCTCCGCCTCAGACATCATTGAAGTACACAAGAAGCCATTGCATGAGGACGAGATCGCTGCCATCTGTATGGGTGTGCTCAGCGGTCTGAGCTATTTGCATTCGCTTGGGCGCATCCATCGGGACATCAAGGCGGGCAACATTCTACTGACGGACATGGGTGTGGTGAAGCTGGCGGATTTCGGAAGTGCAGCCATTAAGTGTCCGGCGAATAGCTTTGTTGGCACACCTTATTGGATGGCGCCAGAGGTTATACTGGCCATGGACGAGGGCCAGTACGATGGCAAGGTTGATGTCTGGTCACTGGGCATCACCTGCATTGAGCTGGCCGAGCGCAAGCCCCCATACTTCAATATGAATGCCATGTCCGCATTGTATCACATTGCACAGAACGAGTCGCCAACGTTGCCGGTTCGTATTGATTGACTGCAGTTATCGATAGATTAAAGATTAAAGATTATTGGTATTATTCCTTTATTAAATATGTATTCCTTGCTTTGCAGAAGAATGATTGGTCTGATACGTTTTGCAATTTCGTGGACCTCTGCCTAAAAAAGGCGCCCGCGGAACGACCTTCATCAACCAAATTGCTGCAGCACGCATATGTGACCCGTCCGCGATCGGACACGGTGCTGCTAGAGTTGATCGCGCGCACCAAGTCGGCGGTGCGCGAGCTGGACAACCTTAACTATCGCAAAATGAAGAAGATACTCATGGTGGACACGTGCGAATCGGAAAGCGCTGTCGGCGATACGGATGATCAGCAGGACGATCATGCTGGCGGTGATAGCAGCAAGAGCAATAGTATTACTTCCGAACACTCCATACACTCGGTGGGTGTATCGGCGGCCAGTAGTCAGGTGACCTATCCACACGATTAATCTTTTAAAAGTCGATGATTCTAACAAAGTTTCTATTTGTCTTAAAGAGCTCCTCGTCGAATTCCATACCGGCTGCAGCACAGAATAACCATCATATCGGAGCTCATCATCAGCAGCAGGTGGCCGCTGTTGCAGCTTCAATGCACCATCACATGGAGCTGCAGAAGCAGCACATGAGCAACTGGTCCAATGCCCAGCAACAGCAGCAGCAGCAGCAGCAACAACAACAGCAACAGCAGGCGGGCGGCGCTGGCTGTGGAGCTGTCACACGCAATTCGTCACGTCTTCGCATCTTGCCGCCGCTGCCAAACATAATGCACACCATGAATAACAATGTGACGCCCACGAACTCGGCATCGGTTGTGCCGGCGCCAGCGCCGCCGCTCTCCGTAATGTCGCATCTAGGCGTGGCATTAGGGCACGCCAACAGCAGTGTCGGTGGCAGCAGCACAAGCGGCTCACCAGCTGGCGGGGATCATCGCTTGACTGGGAAACAACCACGCTATCTATCGACACAAGCTGCTCAGGCGGCTGTCTATGCAGCCACATCGGCATCCTCGCAGCAGGCCATCTCCAATGCTGTCAACGATCATGGACCCAATAATTTTGCCACCATACGAACGACGAGCATTGTGACTAAGCAGCAGAAGGAGCATATGCAGGTGTGTGCAATTAATTGTTAAGGATCAAAGCAACATACATGCATATACATACATATGTGCAACAACAAAAGCTCATTATGATGAGTGCGTGTGCGTGTGTAGAATCTACTTCAGTCGTAGTCCAGTAATTAGAGCTGCTTGTCATTGTCATTTATCGATATCGTGAACATAATCGATCACATACGCAGCCTATTAATCGTTGGCTCTCACACCTCTCATTGCTGTCATCGTGTGTGTATGTCTCCTGTCTCAGCAGCTCCTCCTAATCCGACTCATAGTCCCAGTCACAACAGCTGTCATTTCCCGTTGCTTTTGCTCGCTCGCCCTCTCTCTCGTTTTTCTTGATCCAAATCGTTTTGCTCTCCACTACTACATGCAAACTTTGTTGTTGTTTATTGTTTCTCTTTCTACTCTCCTCCTGCATAACAAATAGGCGCGCTATAACTTCTGTTGCTCCTGCTTCTGCTGCGGCAGCCAGGCGGATGCGGATGACTTCGCTGGCCACGATGACAGCTTCTTCCACAAGGCTAAAACTAGTAGCAGTCCAAAACAATGCCAAACTCTTAATCATTGCCCCTGTGTGATCTCTTAATCAAAAAAAAAAAAAAAAAAACGAATCAAAAACCACAAAAAAAAAAAAAAAACTAACTATAGTTGTACATTCACATACTTGTGTGCATATACATATCTATTTATTTATGTATGTGCGCTAGTGTGTGTGCGTGGATCAAGTCCATGACAATAAATAGAGCAATAAATGTTTAAGAAACTTAATGCTACAAAGACTTTTGCAATTTAGGCGCAGCCAAAAAAAAAAAAAAACAAAAAAAAAAACACACACGCACGCACACACAAGCAGACTCCGCACCTTAGCAGTAAACACACCCACATGCACGCACAAAGGCATACTTACACACACATATATATATATAACCTTCGTTCTAATTTAGTTCTATGCTACTTGCATTATTCTTCTATATATTTCTTGTTACTTTTTTTTGCTTACTTTTCGCTACTCTCCACACACAGCTCGCAATTGCACTCAATCCCTCTCTCTCTCTCTTAGCTTGACATTTGACAGTTTGAACAGTAGTCACCGGCATTTTATCTTTGATTATATGACGCTGCTATTTGCAATTGCTTAAGTTAAAGTCTTTTATTGTTGGTGTTATTATGTTTAATATTGTTTTCATGCATAAGTCGTTATAAACACTTATCGCGCAATCAGTTTATTTGCAATTAGCTATGATTTTCCCTTGCTTTAAATTACCTCATTTTGAGGTTAAGAACGAATGGGAGTTAACTAGCATTATCGTAAGTTGATGTTCTTATTGTAATTGTTGATGCTGCTGCTGCTGCTGCAATATATGCATATACACACCCATATACAGCTAAATTTATATACATATATATATTTATATCAACACGCCGTTAATACGCTTTTGTTTTATATGTACATTATTATTATTTGTGTTGCCTGGAAATCTTTTTGCGCAATGCAGGAGGAGATGCACGAACAAATGTCTGGATACAAGCGAATGCGACGAGAGCACCAGGCGACACTGTTGAAGCTCGAGGAGAAGTGCAAAGTGGAAATGGAGACGCACAAATCGGCGCTGGACAAAGAATACGATAATCTATTGAACAACTTTACCAGAGAATTGGAACGCCTTGGGGTATGTAAATGGAAATAGTAATTGATTCCAATTAATATAGTCATTAAATTCTTGATCCTTTTGCTGCAGGCTAAGCATCAGCAAGATTTGGAGCGACGCGCGAAACAGACAGCAACGGCCGAGAAGAAACTACATAAAGAGATTACGCTGAAACAGGAGACCGATCGTAAGTTGTTCGATTCTACTCGCAAAAAGGAATACAAAGCGAATAAGGAGCGCTGGAAACGTGAACTGTCGATGGATGAGTCAACGCCAAAGCGTCAACGTGATTTAACCTTGCAATCACAAAAGGATAATCTAAAGCAGCACGAGGCCCAAGAGGAGCAGCGCATGATCCAGGCCCAGAAGCAATATATTGAGCTCGAGATGCGTAAATTCAAACGAAGACGCATGATAATGCAGCACGAACTGGAGGATCAATTGTTGCGTGATGTAAACACCCAATAAGCTCTCTTCAAATATTAAACATTCGTTAATATATAAATTTGTCTTACCACAGGAGCTGAGCAAGAAGCAACAGCAGTTGGAACAGGCTCACGCCATGCTGTTGAAACACCATGAAAAGACACAGGAGTTGGAATATCGCCAGCAGAAGAGCGTACATCAATTGCGCGAGGAGCAGGTGACTCTCAATACATATATAGTTGGGACTATATGTCTATAATACGATTTACTTGCAAAACAGATCAATAAGCAACACGACACGGAGTTGCACAATCAAAAAGACTATATGGAACGCATTACAAAGGAGCTCCTGCGCAAGCATGCGCTCGAGCTAAGACAACAGCCCAAAAGCCTTAAGGTATAAATCGAATTATTCAATATATTAATTATAATGAATTAAAATAGAATTAACATTTTATATAAACATTCTTTATAAACAGCAAAAGGAGCTGCAGATACGTAAACAGTTTCGCGAAACATGCAAAACGCAAACAAAACAATATAAACGCTATAAGGCGCAAGTGCTGCAAACCACACCCAAAGAGCAACAGAAGGAGGTTATCAAGCAGCTCAAAGAGGAGAAGCATCGCAAACTGACGCTGCTGGGTGAACAGGTGACAAATTGATTAATTCAAATATGTAATATATTATAATTGCTAATCGATTTACTTTGCCTTCGCAGTATGAACAAAGCATTGCCGACATGTTCCAAAGTCAAAGTTATAAACTGGACGAGAGTCAAGTGATCGAGTGCCAACGTACCAATGAGCAATTGGAATACGAACTGGATATGCTCACAGCCTATCAGAACAAGAACAAGAAGCAGGCGCAGGAGCAGCGCGATCGTGAGCGTCGTGAGCTCGAGGATCGCGTTAGCGTGCGGCGTGGTCTATTGGAGAATAAGGTAGATAATTAGCTAGCCAATTAGCTAAATAATTCGATTCCAATTAATATTGATATCGACTTATATTCATTTAAGATGGATGCCGAATTGCAACAATTCAATGTGGAACGTGCCGAGCGCTTACGCATGAAACATGAGAAGCATTCTAAAGAATTAGAAGCTTTTGATAATGAATCAATAGCACTAGGTTTCAGGTATAGCCAACTACAATTGTTTAGTCTATATACATATTCATTATTGTTGTCTTTGCAGCACTTTATCACTCACTGAGGTATCACGCGAGACCTATCCGGATGAGGAGGGTAGTTTGTCGGGTTCCATGATTAGTTTAGCGCATAGCAATAGTTCAACAAGTTTTCCGGCTGGTTCGCTATAGCATAGGCAACAACAGCAGCAGCAGCAGCAACAACACCAACAACAACAGCAACAACCATATAGTAATATGAACTATTATAATTTTAATGGAAATTTTAAAACAAATAACACTGCGACAACAGTAACAGATAGAGCCGGACACAAGCAACTATAACAATTACAAATAACATAACAAAAGTAAAAAGCGCAATATATATTTATATATATATAAATATTTATATACATATTCGTATGTATATATATCTACACAAAAGCATTCGTTGTTTTTGTAGCATCATTCTAAACTAAAATACGTCAAACAAATTTATGAACCTAAAGTAAAATTTAAAAAGAGAAAAGAGCAGCAAAAAAAAAAAAAGATAAAATGTGAATTTTGCATAATGTTGCCACAAAATGAAGCTGCAATAATTTTTGTATTCAAACGTAATCAATTCAAGCAACAACCATATAATAATACATTTAACACAATTTAAACAAAATCAAACAAGCGAAAATATATGCATATATATAAATATATGTATATATTATATAAAAGAAATCAGCATAAATACATAACTAAAATGTAAGCCTTTATTGTCATACACAAAATAACATAAAACAATAACAGCAACAAAACCAACAACAACAACAACAGCAAGCAAACACCCACAAAATTATCCGACATATATATATATTTATATATATATATATATATACTCGTATATATCTATCTACACGCATGTGTGCAAAATGTTTAAGTTTTATTTTGAACTTTTGATATTATTATATAATAATTTAATTAAAATCTTTGTTATTCAACGACTCGATCGTGCATTGCTAAAAGATGTGTAAAAAGAATTTTCTAAAAGTAAACAAGATATGTTCGTTGTCTCAAGAGGACTCGGTTCGCAGCAGAGATTTCTTGCAATTAAGAAAGAGAAGAGAACAGAGCAGAGAAGACACAAGAAAACGCCATCGATAATGCGTTCCACTGTGCAAAAGCAAAGACCATACAGAGAGAAAAGAAGTCAAGCAAAGATTAAAGATATCTATCTTCTCTTAGCGAGAAGCAAAATCAATTTTAAGAACGATCGAGGAAGTGCTTGATGCCATTTTTGCATGTTGTTGAAATCCAAAATTATATTTTTTTGTTTGTAATTTTTTCAACGTTTTACGTTACGGTTTTTCCATCGGACTTGCTAATAATAAAAAAAAAATAAGTAACTTGATAAACAAATAAGTATAAAATATAACAAACATTAAAAATAAACAAAAACAACAACTAAAATAAGCCTATTATAGACTTAATTAATGCAAATTTGCAAAATGCTTAGTCAAAAAGAAAAACAAACAATAAAAATTGTATAGAAAATTAAATGCATATAAATGTTTAATTAATTTACAATTTATGTTTATATGAGAGTTATTTTTTTGTTGTCTTATACATTTAATATAATAAATATACACATACACACACACATACAATTTTTATCACCTATCACAAGCCCCGATCTTAAGATATAAAATCAAAAACAATTTGTAGCAATAACATTTTTAGTAAACAAAATGATAAATGATAAAAAAAAAACAAAGATTCTTTTCCGTTACCAAGCAAAATAAATCATTTTATAGAATGCGTCAAATGCAATTGGGAAACATTATATATATATATATATATAATATATTCATAAAACAGAAGAAAAACATATGCTATATATTGGCAAATGCAAAGAAATCAATTCATAAACAGATCTAGAAAGAGAAGCAGCGGTAGGGGAAGAACAGATATATATATATATATATATATATAGAGAGAGAGAGAGAGGGGAGTATAGGGAACATACAAATGTAATATTTTTTATGTTTACAAATTTGTTTTTTTTTTTAATTAATAAATTGTATTTTTTAAGTGGATAAAACGAATAACAATTAAATTGATACACGTCAATAACAAATATATGATATTTATATATATATATATATATATATATATATATATATATATATATATATATATATATATATATATATATATATATATATATATATATATATATATATATATATATGATTAATGTTTTTTTTTTTTATTGACGTGTATCAATTGAATTGTTTATCTGTGCATTTTAAATACCACAGTTTAAATGAAGAACAAAAAGAATCGTATTACAAAAATATCTATATAGATCTATTCTAGCTATCTATCTTTGTCTTTGCCTCTTCAGTTGTTGCACCTTTACATACATACATATATAGAAGAGAGAGAGAGCGAATATTGGAATTTTAAATTTTTGTTTATTGAACTCAATAAAGTTGTAGTTGTAGTTGTATATATATAGACATCTATAATGCCCACTAGCTTAGGCAGGCTCAACAATAATCCATCAAAAACTATAGACATTTACATATATATATATATACGATAGTTTTGAATAGCTACGGAATGTTTTACGATTGAGTGCGCAATATATATTTATATCAACTTTAATATCTGTAACGCCAGGAGCTTAAGCCTGGAATACAGATTTGAGTACTCTTCTCTTACTACATTTGGTTTTTGTTCTTCTTTTGTTTTTTTTATATACATTTATATAGATGTAGATAATTTACATATACATATATCTAATTCATATATGGTAGACATTTATAAAGGATCTCGAAAGCTTTTGCACCTACAAAGTGTACGTATATAAAATATATATAGGTATATAATATTGGATATAGATTGTACCATATGTATGCGAAAAATTAAAAATTTTTAGTAGGGGTATAAATCGATGTATAAATATATAGGATTTGTGTGTGAGAGATCGTTAAACGTTTCTAATCTTTATGCTTGGGTAGCGGCTGCTCCGATCTAAACGCTAAACGCTGCTCCAACGCTTGGCCCGGCTTCATTGGATTGGAGGTATTACGTCCCCGTGTCAGGCCGCAGCTGACGGATAGGAGATGTGCCTCCAAGCGACTTAGTCGCTTCTTTCACGAGCTCATCAGGCTGTCAAGGAATGAATGCTTATTGATCACCTTCGTGGTGGCGATCACAAACTCCACATTGTTGTCCTCCTGGGCAGCCAGAAAACGCAAAGCGGCGATTTCCGCAAATGTGCAGCCGCCCACAAAGAAGACTAGCACAACGCGCCGGGCATGCATTAATGAGGAGTCGCTGGTTGTGGCGCCTCCTGCATGACGGCCACCGATTCCAATCAATTGCACCTGAAAGTCCTCAAATGTGGGTCCAGGCAAGTTGTTGATCTGACTCTTGAGCGTCTGCCAGCCGAGCGGCTTGAGCGAGTGCTCGACCAGGCGAGCCGTCAAAGGTGCATAGAAACTATGCACATAGCTAATGTCCTTTGGATTGATCTCAACGCTGTCATCAACGGTCAGATGTAGGGTCTGTGGCGAGAAGTTCAGAAAACTTCATTAGAATTCATTTGTTTGCTAATCGTTAACTGGGTATTATTTATATACCCCTTACTCCAACAACTGCAACTATTTCCTACTCCAACTCCTTGCTTCACCTACTTAACCCTACTTCATCTTTCTATTCCTACTTTTTACTTACTTCTACTTGCAATATTTATTCCTTAATCCAACTTCGTCTCCTTATTTCTTAACTACATCTCTCTCTACTTCTACTTTTTGATTACTCTACTTTTACTTACTCCAACTTCAACTCCTTTCTCCTTTCCCTTGGTCTTGCCACCTTAGTCTTTTCTGTTAAGTCCTTAGTCCTTACTCTTACATCCTTCATACTTTGTATATTCCCTTGCTCCTCCCACACTCACCTTGCGCAACACGGCATACGCCCGCGACTCAGTTTGTGCACGCAGCAAACCAGCTTTTTCTAGATGACTGATGATGAGTAAAACCTCCAGCCCGTAGACCTGGGCCAGCTCGCGCTTGTAGTAGTTGAGAACGCGCTCTTTGAAGCCGGAAGCAGCGGCACACTGCATGCAGATTAGTCGCAAGACGTTGCGCAGCTCGGCACGGCGTGCGATCTGGTCCTCAATGTAAGTACTGGGCCTGTCAATGTCCGCACAGATCATGAACTCCTGCTCTGCGGCCAGATCGTCGTTGAACGAATAGACATTGATGCGTTCATCAATGAGTCCGGCGATGGCCGTATGCTCAGATGTTGCCTTCTTTTGCTCCATTAGCTGGGGCAGACGATCGACAAAGCTTTTGATCTCCTGTACCGTTTGCTCCTGCCGATTGACATTCATCTGCGACTGGATGTCCTTGACTTTGCGGGCGAGCAGCATGCGCACCTCATTGAAGTTCTTATTGCGCAGCTCCGCGTACAACTGTTCGCCGGAATGAAGGAAAATCGTCTTTCGATCCGTTTCGCCTATCAATCGTTCCGGTTCCTCGGCTCCAGCTGTGGAGCCGCCGCTACCATCAGCAGCTACCGGATTTGCATAGTATGCCGGAAAATGTTCGGCCGGTAGCGTTAGCTGATTCTGCCGAATGCCATAGAACTCATCGATGAGACCCTCGTAGGTTAGCTGGGTGGCCAGCGGAGTGAGTAGGTCGATTCCCCGATCGAGCAGGATGAGCTGATCAATGGCTCCCTTGTCGCCATTGTACAGCGACTTCTCGTCGATGGCCAACTGCTTGGCATGATCCCAGACGAATTGAGCCATTACGCCCTTGCCATAGATCTTGGGTATGCGTCCGTATAGCCGCTGCAGCTGCACCAGTCCAATTGCCGCCTGGAAAAGAGCGGTAGTGTCGCCATCGATGGTAACATCGCGATAAGCATTTGGCATCTCCATGCTGACCACGTCCGAGTCCAGCGGAAAGAAGTTCCAGGTCAGCTCGTCAAAATGTGTGAACGCATTGATCACGTCTAGATTCTCCAGATGCTTGATGCACAAACACGAACGACGCGGCACAAAGAAAATGTAATACTGCCGGCCCTGCTGATTATTATTCTTTATGTGCGCGGCCAACAGATCCATGAGCTTCGGCTGCCCGCGCACAATATAGATGATGTTCTGCACCTCCTTGGAACTGCGCGCATCCGGCTTCAAAGCGGCTAAGTCAATACCACGATCCGTGAATACCTTCGGTTTGGTCACAAGACCCAACGGTCCGATCATTGCTTCGTCCAGCACAATGGTCTTCGTACCTTCGATGGAATCCAGATGCTCCACTAGCTCACGCGCAGCCGTCTCCTGCAACAGCTGCAAATTGACGCGTTGACTCCTTAGATAAGGAAACATAGTTGATGACAATCAAAACTGAACTATTGATAACACTTTTTTGTAGCTTCTTCTCGCTAGCGAGGCGCTATTCTTGTTTTTAACTTTGCAATCTCTGCACTCAGCAAGTGTTTTTATTGCTAATATTTTTGTGCTTGCAAGTTGCAACGCCCACTAGTGCTGGTGAGCTATCGATGGTTCTATCGAGGTATCGAATTTTTACCTTTCAACGCCACTCACGGTGGTTTAAATAATTAAATTTAAAATTTGTTACAAGCAATCTACAATAACTTAGCAAAAAATTTAAGATACAAAAATTAGAAAAATTGAACTTAGTTTTTAACAAAATTTAGTAGAAACGTTCAAAAAGCAATACAATTAAAATCGAATTTTTGCGCCACTAACGATAGTTCCCCAATTCTAACGCCGACATACCGCACGACAGCGGAGCAAATCAGCTGTTTTGAGCCTGCGCAGAAAACAATGTATACACATCAATAAAAAATAAGCAAAATACATAAAATTAAATTGTAATTAATAAATTAGTTCTGTTTAATAAGGATTTTGAAACTCCATATAAATATATTATGGAAAAAAAAACACTTTATTAAATATTTATTTTTCCTGTTACTTGGTATGTGGCAGCATATAATACGAACATTGCCGAATTTCAAATCACTATTCAAATTCGATAACAATGCAACTATCGATTTATTTGCAAACTACTGTTGGCATTCACAAGCTGTCAATTTGTTGTTCACCTCTAGAAAATATACAATTACAACTGAACTAGCAATATTTAAGAGCGTAATAGAATTTCATTTAGTTTTATTCTACTCTGACATTTTGTCAGAGCAAACAGCGCGGAACGCTAAATTTGCAAACGGCTTAAATTTATTTATTATTTTCTTTATTAATGGTATCAAAGGGTAATAGTTTCCAACAGAACCGGGCCATGCAGCAACAGCGCTCAAACGTTCGTGCCGCGATTGCACCGTACCGCAAGCCTTACAGGGCACAGTCCCAGGCTCAGGTTTCCGCTCAGGGCCTGCCCCCAGTGCCGAATGCATTAATGTTCACATCCTGCCAGATGCCCAGTGATCCGCTCTACATAGACTTTAATAGCCCCACTCCCGTTCCGGCGCCCAAATTAGCGACGGCCGCGCAAACACAGCAAGCCGGCAATTCGGCCGATGGCGCCGTAGATGGGGGGAAAAAGAAGCAATTGAAAGGTAAACAGTCGAAGGGTCATAAACAGTCGCAGCAACAGCATCCACATCAGCATAATTCGCACTTTGCAGCTCAGGGTGGCGGCGGACCCGGAGCTATGGGTGACAATGGATGGCAACCGCATTCGAAGCTGCGTTTCCACGCACCGAATGGCAATCGCTTCAATGGACCACTACGCAACGGTTTCAATAGGGCATCAATGATGGGCGGCGGTCCGATGAATCGGGGTGGCGGTCGCCACATGATGAGCGGACCTCCTGGTCTGATAGGTCCACGCGGCCCAATGCCGCCATATCCACCGATGCCTTTTCAAGCCGCCATGCCACCGATGCGTTGCCCCATGCCGCCAATGGGCGGCCCACCTCCACCGCCGCCTCTATTCATGCGCCGCAACGTACGCGGTGGCCCACCACTGCCAATGCCACTGCCACCGCCACCGCCGCCATTGATGCATATGCATATGGGGCCACGCATGCCACTGCGTGGTATGCCACCGTGCCCCGGTCCGATGCCCTTCATGAATGGCGGCAGCATGAACGGCGGCAAAATCAAGAAGCCCAATCCTAAGCTGATCAAGCAGGTGCTCAAGGGCAAGAGCACAATCAAAACGCTGAAGAATTTAGTGAATCAATATCCCATCGACAAGCCGTGGGTGAATGACGAAATCCGTGCCATCCACGATGAGAAGCTGGACATTGAGAATCGCCTCAAGGGCAACAAGGATGATCAGCTCTTTGCCCAGTTCAAGGTGCAGCGCGACAAATTTGTGGCACTATATGAGGAGGCGCGCGAAGCCTATTTGAAACAGGAGGCCGCTTCCGTAATGGCCAAGGTATTTTGCGCTCTCGCTTCCACTCACTCTCGTTCTCTCCTCTCTCTCTCTCTCGCTCTCTCTCTCTCTGTTTTCCTATTTCTTTCTTCTTATCGCTTTTTTTTCTCTCTCTTATTCATAACTATTTCTATACATGTTTTCAGTTCGATCCCATTTCCATTTCATTATTCTCTACATCCCAACCAAGTCTGCTCGAATCTGCAATGAATTTCCTACATATATAACTGATATGATCTATCATAAACACGCGCTGCACCGCCAAGCATAACAAATACTCATACTCACTCACTCACTCACTCACTCATTCGCTCACTAATTCGCTCACTTACTCACTCTTACACACTCACTAACTCTACCCGCCTCGCTGTCTAATTCATGCGAATTGCACCGAATTTCTTATACTCACATATGGAGCGCTGTCAGTACATAATATATATTCTTTTGCAGGATGCCAAAGAGAAAGACAAAGATATAGATAAAGATAAAAATGCAAATGCAAATGCAAATTTAAATCAGATCGAATTAGCGCAAGATGCAAAATTAACAACAACAACAACTACTACTACTACTACAACCACAACTACTACAGCAACAGCAACAGCAACAGCAACAACAACAAGTCCAAACAAAAGCGAAAGCCAAAATCAAATTCTGCAGCAAAATCAACATGAATCAAATGTGCCAGAGTCTGGCAATTAATTATATATATATATATATATGTGTGTGTGTGTGTGTATATAATAATACATTATAACATGCATACATACTTTTCAATTAATTAATTTATTATATATAAATAATTAATTGTGCTCTTATGCCTGACTCAAATGCAGCAAATACAAACACAAAAATCTAGCATAAACATAAACAAAAAGCTAAGCCGTGAAATTACACACCATGAAACAAGTTCAACTACAAGAATTATAACAAGAACAATAACAAGAATTAGAACAACAACAATGACTATTGATAATATTTATAACTAAACAGCAATAAACAATAATGCAAACAAATTACATTCAAAGAACTGAGCTTACATCCAAGAAATAAGTCAACAAAACAAACAAAGCAAAATCAACTAAATAACTCATTTCATTGTTAAAGAAACAAAGCAAAAAAAAAAATGGAAGAAACCGAATTGCATCAAAATATATTTTTATGGCTTTAAAACAATTGTTAATTGTAACGTAACGTGATGTCAGAGTATGTCACGTCACGTCATTTCATGTCGCGTAACGTAACGTAACGAATTGTAATTGTAATTGTCATTGTTAACTGTTGTTAACATTTATTTATATGTAACTATGTAACTGTGTAGATTTATTTATATGCAGGTCAAGTAGATCATTTTTTGTAAAACTAAAACTAGTTAAATATTTTCCTATTTCGCTTGTGCATTGCTTTTCCCACAATCAACGTTAAATTTATAAATTATACAATAACTAAAAAAACAAAAACAAAAAAAAACTTGGATAAGCTTTAAAAGAAATACCATTTACAAATATTTCTCTATATTTATATATAGTAATTAAATTTTTCTCTGTTTGCTTAATTGTATTTTTAAATTAATTCTTAAAAATTACAAATTAAGTTTTCGAGCTAAGCGAATTATACAAATTACCCCTCCTCCTTCTCCTTCTCCTCCTCCTCCTTCCCCCTATGTATCCGCAAATCCATCCAATAATTTTTGTGCGTGCGTCAAGTCGAATTGTTTTTGTGCTTTTTTCTATTGTCTCTAAAACCATTCGCATCAGCATTCACATTCGCATACGCAGCCCTCCATCATAGCTTTAAATTGCTTATAGATCGAATTATTTTTGCAATTCCTATGTACATATTGAACTATGTCTATATCAATATACTACATATATATATATATAAATCTTTATATCTTTACCTCTATTGTGAATGAGAATATGTAAATGAGCTAAAACAATGTTTATAACGCCTACACATACAGAAATCGTCCCATATGTATGCAATTATACAAATATATACAAAATATACAAACCAAAACACACACACACACACACTCACTCACTCACTCACTCAGTCACTCTATATAATAATATTATATATATATTTTTGATCCATGAGATGGGCGTCTGCCTTGGGGCAATTTCAGTTTGGCCAAAACGTTTTCGTTAGACTAAGTTTTAGTGTTAGTTTTGATAGATCCAGCTTTATAAATAGGCGTTTAGCTTTAGTTAGGTTAACGTGTTCCCAGAGACAAACCTTTATATACTCATATAACTATTGTATGTATATAGATAGGCACACACAGAGACATATCACCTAGTTGAAGGGGATTCGGCACATGAAACACCAATGCGATGTTTGTGCCATAAGCTAAAAAATACAAAAAGAGAATTAATTTATGTTAAATCTAATTAATTTCCTTAGTTCTACTCCGTATATATATAAATTCGGAATTCGTAATCGCTTAAGAACTAGTTTTATATAGATTCTATATATGTACTATATTGCAGTGGGTATTGATAAATTGATATAGCAATACCTATATAGAACTTGTCTTAGAAGTAGTTAGAATTGGATAAATCATTCAGTTGAATTCGTTTTGCTAAGGTGCGTACGCCCATCTTAAGCAGGCATGGAACAAATCCATTGCTCGAACGTTGTCAATTTCTGCACCTGTACACACACACACACACACACACACACACGCGTACACACACACGTACACACACCTAACACATCTGTCCATGCATCGTATCATGTGAATTATCCTGTAATTGACTCGATGGACAAGTGCTGCAGGATCGCATTGTGTATTCAAATTGAGCGGCGATTTAATAACGATTGATTGATTGATAAGCGCATGTCATCAAAACACTCTCAGCCCCCACATTTGATGAACTTTTGGATAATAAAACGATAAACAAATTATATAAATGGCGAAATATTTGCTTGGGTGGGGGGCGGTCAGTTATCTCTCTCTCTCTCTCTCTCTCTCTTTCTCTCAGTCTGTCCATTAGGTATATAATGACACCATAATTGTGCCAAAACAGTGAGAAGTCGGACACCTTGCAGAGTACACACATACAGGCACCCACACAAGTCTGCTGCCTCTCGCAGCTATAAAAGCCTTAGCGCCTGGCCAGGCCAGGTCAGGTTAAACGGAGCAGACATTCCACGAAGACGAGAGATGGAAAGACAGCAGTTGAAGCAAATTGGATGGGAGCGAACGCTGGACACACATGAGGCGCTGAGCTATCATTGGCGCGTCTGGGTGCTGACTGGCCTGATACGACCCGCGGGCATGTCGCGTGCGAGGTATCTGCTTCAGGCCATTTCGCTGAATATGCTGGTTACGTTGCTCTTTCCGTTGACGCTGCTGGCGCGGCTCATCCTGACGCACAACTTGCAGGAGCTGTGCGAGAATCTGACCATTACGATCACCGATATTGCGGCCAACTTTAAGTTCATCAATGTGTACCTGGTGCGTCGGCAGCTGGACAAGATACGTGATCTGCTCCAGGTGCTGGACAGGCGGGCGCTGAGCGTGGGCCATCCCGAGGAGCTGCTCACGCTACACCAGGCGGTCAGCATGGCCAGGAAAAGCTTTCGCATCTTTGCTGGCATCTTTGTCTTTGGCACACTGCTCAGCTGCATCCGAGTGGCTATAGCAAAGGAGCGCCGCTTGCTCTATCCCGCCTGGTTCGCCGTCGACTGGATCAGCTCGGATCTGGCGTACGGCTGCATCTGCTGCTATCAGCTGTTCGGCCTCATCATTCAGGCCATCCAGGACTGTGCCAACGACTCCTATCCGCCAGCCTACCTCTGCGTGCTCACCGGCCACATGCGCGCCCTAGAGCTGCGCGTGCGTCGCCTTGGCTATCCGAGCTATTCCGATTGCCCGGCCTGGTGCCGCATCGTGCAGCTGGAGCTGTGCGACTGCATCGAGGATTTCATGCACATCATCCAGCTGCACGCGACCATCCAGCAGATCCTCTCGATCGCCTGCCTTGCCCAGTTCATCTGCACCGCCACGGTGCAATGCACCGTGGCCATGCACTTCCTCTATGTGGCCGGCTCGCACGATCTGTCCGCCATGATGCTCTCATTGGTCTTCTTCTTGGCTGTCACACTGGAGGTGTTCCTCATCTGTTACTTCGGCGATCGCATGCGCAGCCAGAGCGAGCAGCTCTGCCAGGCTTTTTACGCCTGCAATTGGCTAGATCAATCGCCCCAGTTTCGGCGTTTGCTGATCTTCACGCTAATGCGCAGCCAGAAGACATTTTGCATCTATGCCGGTGGCTACATAGCCGTCACCCTGGAGACCTTCGAGCAGGTACAAAGCGTGAGCAAATTGAGATTTTGCTTATTCAATATAAATACTCATAGATATCCCTATTTTTCATAGGTCATTAAGTCAACCTATTCCGCTTTTACGCTGCTGCTGAGAGCCAGGTGAATTAAGAGAGAGAGAGAGAGAGAGAAGTATCGAAACTAGCTATTGATATATAGTTAGTATATAGTTATAGCATAGATATAGATCGAAAAGTTCCACAGAAAAGTTATATTCATGCAATCAAGTACTAGACTAGATAAATCCAATTTACACAGACCTACATACATATGCAGATCCACAGCACCTTGAACATTTTCTTAGAACATTTCGTAAGCCAAGATATAGTTTAAATGAATATATGTGTATAGAAAAAGTTTTATATATCTAATCAGTTAGTCAAGTTAACTTAAACTTAACAAAAGTTCCTAGTAAATCGCATGCTTAGACCAGATAAATACTTGAAGTCTACAGAGATCCATAAGCTAGTCGTGCTTGATTACCATGCCCGCTTACTAAGCAGTAAGAGCCTAGAAATGTTCACTTTATAATTATCTATAGTTCCGTCTTATTCAGCAATGTCAGCTCCCAAGTCTGAGCCAGCTACCCTTAGCCAGCTAACACTATAGGAATCATGCACGTGCATTAATTCTTAGACAGTTTCTTGATAGTAAAATTTAAAGACTGCACGCAAATAACATAAGAATTTTTATTTGTGGGGGCATTCGGAACAGGGGTATATCGATTACTCTATGTCTCAGCTGTGTCTGCAGCTGCAGCTGTGGCTGTGGCTTCAGCTGTGGCTGCTGCTGGTGCTGGAAGCTCCGCTGTCGTCGGCTCCTTTTCCGTGGATGCGGATGACGCATCTGCATCGCCTTGCTTTTGCTTCTTCCACATTTTGGCGGCGGCGAGAAGCTTGAGATTGGGTCGTGCCATCTCATCCTCGGGGAATATGTAGTCGAAGACCTCCTCCCAGCCCTCCTCGACGCCATCGTCGGAGACGATCTTCTGTCGTTTCTTGATGCGACGCGGCATCTTGTCCAGTACCTTTTGCAGCGACTGCGGATCATTGACTTCGCGCTCAAAGTCGCGCCACGCCTCCAGGAGCAGGACGCGTGACTCCTTGTCGTTCATCTGACGCAGCATATCGTTGGCTCGCTCGTAGACACGACGTGCAAGACGCACATTCATATCGGCATCGCCATCGGCGTCGCCATGATTGATGCCCATCTCGAATTTGGCAAACGACATCCAGACCTTCACGTGCTGTGTGCGCTCCAGCAGACGCTCGTAGAGCTGGCGTGCCAGCTCCGTTTCGCCGAGGGCGACCTCGAAGTCAATGTACGCCTTCCATAGCAGCTCCGGCATGTCGAGGCGTGGCTGCTGCACGGCCAACTCGAAGATGGCCCTCGCGCGCTCCGTGTCGCCCAGCAGATTCTCCAGCTCGGCAAATTTCATCCATGTGACACAGTTCTCGGGACCGAATTCCAGGAACTTCTCGTAGAGCAAGCGACAGCGCTCGAACTCGCGCAGCTGTATCTCCAGATCGATGTAGCCGCGAAACAGCTTGTCCCTGGGACACATGCCTATTGCCATGCCCAAGGCCTTGCGCGCCTGCTGCAGCTCTTTGCAGCGCAGCTCGAACTGGGCGTAGAGCAGCCAGATCTTGCTGAACGTGAACACCTTGTGGGGTATCAGCTCCAGGCAGGTTTTGTAGATTTCCCTCGTGCGCTGTATGTCCTCCGTCTCGAGCTCCTCGTACAGCGCATAGTTGATCCAGATGTAGATGTAGCGGCGCCAGTAGTTCTTCTCCTTGGCGGGCGGCACATTCGCAATCGCACGCTCGTAGGTTTCGCGTATCAGCTCCTTGTCGCTGTCGGCCTCGATCAGGCGGAGGTAATCGAACCAGGCATCGTAGTTGGTTGGATTGGCGGCCACCTCTTGCTCATATTGATGCTTGCGCTTGGAGACGATCACATCTTCGATGCCCGCCCGGTCGCCGTACTTCTTCTCGTGTATGGTGTAGGCCTTGTATAGCTCCGGCGTCCGCTCCTTGGGCAGATGATCGAGCGCATATTTGTAAATGATACGCGCACGATCGTGCTCCTTCTGGCCCTCCTCGAAGCGTGCGAAAGCTATGAATAGGCGCTCCTCGATGTACTCATCGCCAAAGAACTCGACGGCACGCTCGAAGACTCGGCGGGCGCCATGTATGAAACCGTGCGTCTCTTCGAAGCGGGCGAACTTGATCCAGTTCTTGACATCGGGATGCACATAAACGAAGCGTTCGTAGACTTCACGTGCTCGATCGATTTCCTTGTAGCGCAGCTCGAAATTCACGTAAGTCTGCCAGGCTTGCTCCTCCGGTTGCCATTCCATCCAGCGCTCAAAGACCTGTCGTGCACCGGCCACATTCTCCAGCATCTCCTCCATGTAGGTATACTTGTACCAGAACTGATTGACGCGTGGCATTATGGTGACAGCACGATCCCAAAGGTTTCGCGCATGATTCACTTGTTTGTTCTTCATTTCCATTTCGGCATATTTCAACCAAATGGTCACGTTTCGATGCTCGTTGTCCAGTGCTCGCTCCCATATGGAGCGTGCACGCTGTATCTCTTGCTGCTGCTCCTCCCATTGGGCGTATTTGATCCAGTGGCTGACCACCATGCGGTTCTTGCGCAGATTATCCTCGAATGTTTTCCGCTTCCTCTGCTGGTAGTCGGCCAATTCGGCGGGATCGGCAATTTTCTGTTTAGGCGGTGGTGGCAATATCTCCAAGTCACGCTCTTTCGCCTCGCGCAACAGCTGCTCCGCCGTAATTTGCACCTCGGCGGGCGCTTTATTCTTCACCTGAAAACAAAAACGTTTATGTTGAACTGCGTTATCTGCGGGAACATATGCGGACATACCTTTGCCACCTTGGGCATTTTCTGTGGCCGTTCCATGCTGTGTTTATGTGTTAATTGATGGATTTTCTTTTAAATGAATATTAATTCTTAAATAAAGCGGAGTTTTATGCACAAACTCTCAACATAAACACGGCATTAGAGATGCGTTAAATTGCAAATGCTTCTTCTTCTTTCTACGATTCGGCTATTCGCATTGGAACGTGTAGTACTATCGAGTACGAGTACAATTTGATATGTTTCGATAATCTAGCGTAACTTCATCGATAACACTTTTCAACGTATTTAAAGAATAAATAGAAATGTATATTTTGCAGTTTTCAATTGTTACATTTAATACAATATGTGTAATTAATTTATGAATACAACTAATTGCGCAAATAATGTTCCATTTGAAACAGTTTTAAATAATGCATATTAAAAATAAACAGTAAATAGCATCAGTTTAATAGCCCTTTTAGAAACAATCCCATATTTTAAATATTATAATACAATACATAAATACAGAGTACGCACATACAAAAGCTACACAATTAGAAACAAAACTAAACAATACATATATTTAGATTTAATGAAAAACAAAAAAAAAAGTAGAAAATCATTTGCTCCTTAGCTGAATATCTTCCACGATTTACCGCTGCGCTTCTCAGGTTTCTCAACGACCCAGTGATTAGGATCCATTAAATAGTTCCTAAAAAGAGATGTCAAAGATGTCAGTCCATTGAAATACCTTCTCTGAGTGGTTTCTACTTGCCTCTTCTCCGTCAAGATCTGTTGGGTCTGCGCCCGCAATGTGGCCAGCGATCCAGCGGATCCACCATATTCCTCCGGCAGCATCGCACGAGGCACAAATTCATACAAGGAATCAATGCTGGATGTATGAAATTTGATCTTGAAGGAAAAGGAATTCATTTATGAATTTATGATAGTCTATAAGTTTTACAGATCGTACCAGTTTGAAGACCTCATCGCTTATGAACGGCTTCACCACGCTCACAATGCGATCCAGATACGTCGGACAGTTGACCATGTGAATGGCCTTGAGGCGCACCGGAAAAGCCAGCTGCAGGAACTTGATGTAAGCACGCAACGTGCTAATTGTCAAGCGCGATATATGACGCATGGTGGTGCCCTTCATATCGAAGATCTGCACCTCGCCCTCCGACAGCTGCTCCTTGTCAGCCTCATCATCGACAGTTACGAAGCGACAGTCGGTGACCATGAAAAATGCACGAGTATCCTCCGTGTGATGCATCTACAAACAGAGCAAGCTAAGCATATGAAGTATTCAGTTTAGATATTCTGTAAGGTGCGCACCTTGGAGGGTTCAAAGTCCCTAAAGCAGTAAAGCGAGACTTTGTATTTTTCCGGAGTCAAGCCTGGAAGCGGCAAAATATCCCTGCAAAGGAAAGCTGTTAGAAGGTCATAGACAAGAAAGATATATTCTTGGCCTACGCATATTCAAAGGTGCGACGACTGTCCTCGTCTAGCGGATCCCGTTTGATAAACAAATGCGGATGCTTGTTCCGCAGCGCATAGTTCACCTCCATGAGTTTCTTGGTCTCCTCCACATCGCAGTACATGCACTGATAGAACCGGCGCAGCAGCAAGGGCTCTACAAGATTAATATATCTATATTTATACATATGTATATATATCTTCAAGTTGCCATATGACGCAATGGACGCTCAGCATGTACTATTCCGAAATGGCCGAAATGCTTGGCTGCCTATTAACGACCTCATTAAGTATTATTGACGTTTGTATGTATGCATGAGGCGCACGGGTCAGCCAACCAGCATTCAGTACTCAAGACAAGTGGGTTTACATTATTTGGCAGCAATTCAGCAAAATCTGAACCCTTCGCACTCCATCCTCTGCCAATATGCAATGCGGTCCTACATACATACACGCACACATCGATTATATCAGGCAGAACAAGCTAAGGGCTGCTGTTGTTTACCAATTTCTTGCGGCACATTCTCATTAGTGTGAAACCATTCGTTAAGCTCGGCCAAATCGCGATCGCGTCTCAGCTGATTTTCACTTTCACTATCGCTGCTCATCGTTCGCGTTATCGTATCGGTATCGATGTGAAAATTACTCGTTTTAGCACTTGCTATCGGTTTTTCAAATGCCCTGCGCAGCAAATCGTCTTGTGTACCGTTGCGTTTGAAGCCTACTGCCCAACTGACTGGCATCAAATATTTGATTCATAATTCATGCTTAAATATATATATATATACATATATACACATAAATTATTGATTTATATTGCAAATACGTATTTGAATTTAAATACTTTCGCACTCTCGACTACCATCAGACACGTACAATATTTTTTTAATTGCCTTCCGCTTGCCCATTCACCCATTCACCCATTCGTCCATTTGCCCATTTGGCCATTTGTTGACGCTTAATAGTGCCTAAATTTGTGCCTGGCTTGATTTGTCAGTTACAGCTGCTGCGCATCTATCTAATCACCGGATCGTGCATTGAATTCGCATTTAGCACAGGAAATTTCGGTCACAAATTCGAACTGGAATCGAAATCAAAATCGAAACTGAAACCATTTAGCGCAATTATGATTGATTACAGTAAATGGCATAGACATTAGGCCATGTTTAAGATCATATACAATGAATTTAATGCATATATATATATATATATAACACACGCACACATAGACTCCACTTAATGAACCATTAAAATACGCTCATTTGGGTGGCGGATAGTCGTAACAGCAGCAGTCATCTAAATCAGTATTTGAACTCAGAAGCAATAGGGTAATGCGCAGCACATCCAGGCAGAGCACCACCAGGGCCTGATATAAATTGAAGTGGTTCATGGTAGACAGCGCATAGAGCACCTTCGAGGAGACCACAATTATGGATATCAAGCAGCCCAGACAGCCGGTGCGCTGCAGCAGTCCCACTAGGATCAGCACAGATGTGGTCCCCGTCATGACAATGCTCAAGTCTCGTTTCACCGCCTCATCATCGCCGACCAACGAGTAGAACATACAGATGAAAATCAGCAGTGTAACTACCATGGTTTTGCAAACTATGCGACCTTGGCGCTCCGTCGAGGCGTACTGATAGAAGATGCATAGAAATGTAAAGTTGAGCACTAGGCTGGTGCTGTGTAGGGTCAGCATGGTCTGATCGTTATTCATTTGAGCCAAGCGCATGCCCAGCGTGGATAGCAGTAAAGCGCCCAGCAGTGGCTTTGTGGAGACTGCATCGCAATTCCCAAAATTAGATCTCACACGGAAAAGCAGGCCCAAACCACGGCACAGCTTCACGCAGCTCAGCATCAGAGCCAGATATCGCAGCTCCTCTTTATATGGCTTCAAGTGACCGCTAATTGTCTTTATTGTCTCCATTGCAAATCCAAGTTAAAAATATGTAAAAATAAATTTAAAACGACACAAAACACGTATAAAACATATAAACGAATTTGAAAAATTTTAAAAATATATATAAATGTATATGTATGCAAGCTCTATATTTCTGGAAATTCTTAAACATTGTAAAATTTTCTACATCAAATTCAATGCCTCTGCGAGAGACGCA